>JAPJBO010000754.1:0-111937 GCA_030068145.1 Diplonema papillatum
AAGCAAAGTTCTGGTGAAAGCACAGTTCGGGCGAAGCAAAGCAAAGTTCGGGCGAAGCTAAGTTCTGGTGAAGCTAAGTTCGGCGAAGCAAAGCAAAGTTCGGGGGAAGCTAAGTTCTGGTAAGGCTAAGTTCCGTCCGGGCCTGAAGTATCATGCAGGGTCAAAACCTTGTGTCTTTTTGAAAATGGCAAAAAAAAAAAAATTCCGGAAAAAAATTGGGTTTTTTGAATTTTAAAAGTTTGGAACAAACTCTGCAGTAATTTTTGATGACATTGAGCAAATTCTTTTTTTTCCAATTTTATTTTTTGGAGGTCATCGGCCCCGCGGGAGCGTTTTAAAAAGACACAAGGTTTTGAACCTGCATGGTATGCAACCTACCCGGTGCCAAATCACGGGTCAAGAAAACCCCGGAGCAAGGGAATTGACCGAAGACCAAGGAGAACCAAAAAAAGGTCCTCGGCGGGGTTCGAACCCGGGAACTCCAGCCCTAAACCCTGGCGCTGTTCACTGTGCCACTGCGATGTCAATTTCCTGTTCTGTTCTGTTCTGTCTGGCGGAACTTTTACTGCAGCCTAGGCGAGGCTAGACGGCCTAATCCTGCAGGTAGTACAGGGGTTCATTGTACCCGCTGTTTACTCCGTTGTTTGTTTGGTCCTACCTCCAAGGAATCGAAGCTAGGGCTTGCTTCCGGGAGCTTATCCCCGAACGCCTGGAAAGTCTCTCTGGTGGGACTCGAACCGTCGTTGTTCACCTCATAGAGGTAATTTAGTCCCTCGTCCTACCGACTCAGCCAGGTGTACCCCCCCTTTCCAGGTTATCGGTTATCGGTTATCGGTACGGTGGGGGGTAAACACTTTTTCAACAATTCTTACCATTCTCACACGGTTGCAACAAATGCTACCATTCTCACACAGTCGCAACAAATGCTACCATTCTCACACAGTTGCAACAAATGCTACCATTCTCACACAGTCCAAACAATTTCTTACCATTCTCACACAGTCGCAACAAATGCTACCATTCTCACACAGTCCAAACAATTTCTTACCATTCTCACACAGTCGCAACAAAATGCTACCATTCTCACACAGTCGCAACAAATGCTACCATTCTCACACAGTCGCGTGTACACACAAAATGATTAGAAAGCTACAGGGCAGTGTGAGGTTTAGCTACAAAAAGCTACAGCTAGCTACAGCGTAGCTTTTTGTAGCCTTTTGTAGCTCTTTTTTTTTGGGGGGGGGTTCCCAGCCCATTCAGGATACTTTTCGCCCCAATTTCTTCAGTTTCGAAGTTTTCTGGGCATATTTTGGTTTTTCCTGGCACCTGCTTTGCCCTGTGCACTGAGGCCTCACTGCCGGGCCCGCTGCAGCCTACCGAGGGTCGGTGAGGCTGCAACCACGCAGGCGGCGAGGGTGATGCAGCAGGGAAGCCTGGGGCGCCAGAGTCACGACGGTTTCATGAAGCGAAGCCAATCAGGACCCCAACCGCAGAGCGAAGAGCGCTCGAGACAGTGTGGGCCCGGAGCCCCGGCTGGAGCTCTCATTGCACTCCAGAGCCCCGGGCTGAGTCAGGTATTTGGCCGGTACCACCACTTACCAACACTTGGGCAGATGCTGCAGTGTGGACTGCCGAAGCCACCGTTTAGACCAGTCACTCCCGTCGGACGGGCCCCCCAAAAAGCCCCTCGGGGCCTCCTGGGGATTCGCCACAAGAACGCACTCACCCGCCCTTTGGAAGATAGTGGAGACCATTATCAAAGACCGCCCCACGTTCCTCCATCGATGGACTCCTCAGTCCGGAGGCTTCCGGTAGGGAGAGGCACAGAGAAGCAGCTCTACACCGTGACGGCGGCAATCAACCGGAAAAAAGGCCCCGATTCACATGCTGCTCGCCTTCGACCTGGCGCGCGCTTTCGACGGGCAGCACGCTCCCGGCAGGCGGGACTCCCGGGAAGAGCACGCCGCTCAGCACGAATCAACCCCGACTACTTTACGCGTAGTCCCCGGGTGAGAATGCCCAAACTTGACACATTGCAATTCAAGTCACTTTGGCCCTTTGGAAAGTTTGGGGTCTTATAATCTTAGAATTTGAGTGGCGTCGGTTCAAACCCGCCTCTCTGGTCTTTGGTATTTGTTGCGACTGTGTGAGAATGGTAGCATTTGTTGCGACTGTGTGAGAATGGTAACATTTGTTGGAGCTTGTGTGAGACTGGTAAAATTTGTTGCGACCGTGTGAGAATGGTAAGGTTTGTTGAAACTTGTGTGAGAATGGCAAAAATTTGTTTTTGTTTGAGAATGGTATTTGCCCCGTACGGTGGATACCTGTCTCGAGTTAGTTCTTGAGAACAGGTGAGGTGCAGGGGCAAAAAGCTATGGCCGCTGACAAAAATTCTGACCCAAAAAAACACTACGAAAAAGTGCCCCCGGGCTTCGCCCCCGACCCCCTAAAAAGTGGGGTTGGCTCGATAGAGCTATTAGCATACCTCTAGTCTCGGAAAATTCTGACCCAAAATTACTGGGGGGGTCGAATACAGGAGGTACCTTGAATAGAAGAGGTACCTTGAACACAAGAGGCATTTTGGAAATCTGGAAAAAAGTTGGATTTTTTCTTGGTCCGCATAACAGACCTTTTTCGACGGTTTTCTGATCGCGATGAGCTCCGATGAAGAGAACCGCGAAAAATAGACCCGGGGACCAAGAATTATGTGCGTGGTTCGTGGGTCTTGACCAGATGCGGGGCACCGGGCATGGAACCCACAGGGTTTCAATGGAAAGGACGGGAATCGACCCACTGGTTGGTGACATTTCTTTGCAGGCCCGTGTGGCAGACCTTTTTCGGCGAATTTGTGCTCGCGTTCAGCTTCGATGAAGAGAACCGTGAAAAATAGACCCGGGGACCACAAATTACGTGCGTCTTTCAAGAAGAAGGGAGTTCCCGCGGTTTCCGGTTTTGCGGTACTTTTTTCCATTTATTTTTCGGGAAAATTGCAGGATCGGCACGCCGAATAGAAGAGGTACCTCTTGTATTCGACCCCCCCCAGTAACAATCAAAAAGTGCCCCCGGGCTTCGCCCGCGGACCCCCTAAAAAGTGGGGTTGGCTCGATAGAGCTATTAGCATACCTCTAGTCTCGGAAAATTTACCTATTGACAATAGTAGTATTTGACTACCAACACAGTATTTGACCCCCCCCCCCCCCAGTAGGCGCACAATTTAGTAAACAGGAACAAATTCAACACCTGCAAACGGATGAACCGAACATCGAGGAAGGGATGGTCCGGCTGCTTCGCAGCGGCCACTTCTGCCTTGAAGAGCTGGGTGGCTTTTGCGTGTACATCCGCGACCGCTGGGCACTGTTCAAACTCGACTTCGAGGTTGACCTTCTGCCCGTAGACTCCGGCGCACACGAGCAAGGTGAACCCAGCGGTGGCAGCACGTGCTGGCGATGCTTCCGTCGACACTTCGTAGCCCTGGTCATCAGCTTCCGGAGACGGGCTGGCAGAATGAGGACGCGCCGCTGTGAGCACGCCTGCGAGGGGGGGGTCGTTGTTATTGGTGCTGGTTTTGAGGGATTAGGAAAAGGTGAGAAATCTTTCGAGAATGGAAGTCTTATGAACATGCAATGTGAATAGCCTCTATTCGAGCCAACCTGGCTTTTATACGTGAAAAAGTGTATTGTTTTTGGACTAGATACTAGCGCGGAGCGAGCTTTTTTTCCCCCTGCCAAAATGCATAGGGGTGGCAGAGTGAGGGCGTCGGCCTTTAGGCCCGGGTTCGAACCCCGCCCCTCACACGTTTCCCTTGTTACTGGGGCCATGGTTTTGTATTGGGGTTTTTTGCTGTGTCTACCTTTTCTTGATTGTTAGACTCTATGTAGTGTAACAGCAGTGAATCGGAACTTGACAGATCGTGGTGTTCCACCGTTATCCACCGTTGTGTGGAGTCCACAGTGGACCCCCAAGCATGCCAAATCTACCTCGCAGGTTTGGGCTGCTGATCATGGACACGTCAGTTTTCCGCTCTCCGTTTTCTGCCTCCTCAGCTTCATCCGAACACTGCCATGGAAGCGCATCCATGCGATCCCACCAATGGCTGAGGCTGTGGCAGTACGCATTCGTTGTTGAGCCCTTTCGCACGCTTTCCATGAGGTGGAGGAAGATGTGCGCAGATAAACGGGCACGCAAAAAGGGGATGCGGGCGGCAGTTTCTTTTTGACCCCAGTAACGCCAGGGTACATCCGAATACCGGAATTCGGCAAGGTCGCTTAGGCTGATGAATAGCCAGCGAAATGTTGGCGGTAGCTCTCGTTGCGCCATCATGGAGACTACCTTCCTCACGTGCGCTCCGGTAGCATTCTGGCTGACATCGATGTTCAAAGTGCTGCACAGGTCGAAGTGTCGACGTACTCTCAGCATCCAGCTCCTTGAACAACGCCAACCCCATACCCTTTATGTCGTGCAGGGCTGGAGAAACGTAGTGTGCTGATGGTGCCACTGCGCTCAGCAGCGATGTGTAGCCAGCTGCAGCCATTTGGGCAAGGCTGAGGTGAGGAAAGCGATGCATGTACATGCTTCATTCGCTTGTTGGAACAGTACATACTGCGCAGCGGTGGCCTCTTCCACCACACCCGTCAAGCCTCTGCCATGGGTGGGTCGGTCAAAGTGATCTCCGGTGATCTTTTCGATCCGAACCCGAGTTACACCGTGGCCGCGAACGATATTTGCATTGTGAAGGCGCAAAATTGCGTGGTTGAGAAACCGGTTCTCTAAACGCGCTTTCTTCCGGTCGACGGACGGGACAAAAACGCCGGTTTCTGGGTATACCAGGGACATCGCGATCTCAGCGAGTTTCTCGCTGTGTACCCGTCGGTATACAGTACGCCAACAAGCGGTACGGAAGACAATCTTTCGGATTCACGCCATCCCTCCGACAGTTTTCAAAAGTCTTGCGAGCACCCTCGCACGCATGCACAACAACGGTGTCCCATCCGTCGTCGCCACTAAACTGCCTGGCAAATTCAGCCCGATGTATACTTCAAAATTGATAGCGAGCTCCGCCGTCGAGACGTCACCCGCTACCGACCAGCACATCCCATCCAACCAATGCTGCAGCGCCCGGAACCACCTCTCCTCCGAATGCTACGAAGATCTCCGGTCCTGCGATTGCTTCGAAACCCGGTCCGCGCGGGGGGCAGTCAGGGTGCAATTGTCACCAGGGGTGCCCCCCCGGCGGTCCCCTCCTTCTTTCCCAATCGGCGTCTCTCGTGCATGATCTCTGCCATCAATGTGTGCGGCACCTCGATTCACCCGGCTTCCCTTGGGCAGGGTTCCGTGCTCTTGCAGACACGGGGGCCATGTCGAGTGATCCGCATCGATGACCTCAGCGTACTGGCGATGTCTCCGGGTTCGCTCGTACGCCGGGCATCGCCACCGAATGTGGCCCAGGGTCACCTCAGCTAGCTCGCTTGCACACCCCGTTCCATCCCCACAGCTTGGCAGCATGTGACTCCGTCATCACCGACCCTGCTACGACCTCGACAACGTCCCCCGTGCAGCCGTCAGCGTTGTCGACGCCTTAGCCCACAGGCGTTCGTCGCGTTGTAATCGACACCTGCACCCGGGGCCCGTACCCCTTCGAAGTCTACCCGCTCTCAAGCTCCCGCCGCGAATCACCTCTCTCAGCGTGTGCCCTGCTTTGTCGCACCAGCCCCAGCAAATTTCTGCAAAGAACCCCAATACAAAACCAGGGCCCCAGTAACAAGCAAAACTGGCCCAACCCACCCGCTTTGCGGGTGTCACATGCCCTTTTAAAACCTCCCAATTTAACTGGCTAAAGTTCACCGTGCCCATAGTGGCTGCCCGATGGGTTGGCCCAAGAACAACGGATGTTGTACTGCATAAGGGTAGGTATGCTGTCTGAAGCCCGACACGCAGCGTTGGGCTGCGAGTGGTCCGTGCAGTAGTTTCGGGGTCGCAGTCACAAGTAGGACGGGCGTGAGTTTTTCAAGAACATCTCATAGCAGAACGGCGATCAGCATCGCCGGCCAATTCCGGCTAGTTTGACTGCTCTTTTTCAAAGTGAGAGCTCGCTTAAATGTTCCGGGCGTTTTAACGTCTCCGGGTGACCAACGTTACATCACATCATGGCAATCACCGGTTCATCTTCCCCTCTCAGCTCCTTCTGCGGCCTTTCAGGACTGTTTGTGCCAGTCGTGGGCACGCCTCGAGGTAAGAGCCCCGAATTCTGTTGTGGGGGTAACTTTTGCACGTTGCCGCTGCATGGTGAATGAGCGTGACCAACAGCTGAGTACATGGACACGAGGCCAACACGTCGGACGGATTCGCTTGACGAGCCAACGGCAGCTGACCGCGCAAGGTGAGGACCCGGTATCAGAATGACGTGAAAGTAGGGGAGCTGACGCACTCCCCGGAGGGTGCGTTCTTGCCGTCGCATTGCAGTGGCCTTCGGTGTTGTGAAGTAGCCACCCAACCACCCGCCTGCGGGGACAACTTCTGCTCGTTTGTCGGCGTCCCCTGATTTACGGCTCTGATTCTGAACACCCGTCGCCCAAGGGCAGGGCACTCTGTTCAAGTGTGCATTGGGTAAACTTGCTTCCTCGACCGGCTCCCATACTTGGGGCCGTATTTGGAATAACCCTGAACCGGAAACCCCCTGAACAGCCCGGAATCATGCCAAAATGTTCAGGCTTTTTCCAGTTCAGGGGGTTTCGGCGACCTCACAGATTTCGTCAAGTCTGAACGCCCTGCAATGTAGCCAACACCGTAAGGCAACATCCCCTCATGAAGACTTTTCACCAGGATTTAAGACGAACTGGAAACTCCCTGAACACCCCCCCCATAAAAATGTTCAGGTTATTTCCTGTTCAGGTAATTTTCCTGTTTGGTTTATTTCAGGGTCCGGATCATTCCAAATACGGTACGTAAAAGGCGGGGACCGATAGAGGCACGGCACTGGCGCTATTCCCAAAGGCAGAATGCAACACACCTTGCGAAGCCAGCTGCGCCTGAGTTCGAGAGAAGCGTTCGTCTTCTGAAGGGGGTGTGGTGTTTCTGGACGGGGAACCAGCTGGGCCCGAAAGGCACCTTTGCCGCGTATCAATTTGCTCCGAGAATGTGTGGACTAAATCCTCCACGGATAACGAAGCACGAATGGCACCCTGATAAGAAAACGAATAGACATGAAGTCGTATACATACACGGTGGACCGGTCATGGTCATGACCGCATGTTTGACCGGTCAGTTTTTGACCGGTCAGCTGAGAAAGTTATGCGGTCTTTGACCGCACCCTTGCGGCCAATGACCGCAGCCTGTGGTAAAGCCACAAGGATTCCTGCCTTTTTGGGTTGAAAATCACCCGGTCTCGGTCTCTCTCTTTTCTGGTAAACGTGCTTCTGCGTTTCGGGAGTCAGAAACGCTGGTTGGAGAAACAGGTATCTTTTAGAGTGAAAGTTTTTGTGGGATTTCTGAGGTCACAATCACACGGTGTGCTCCAGCATGTGCAGTCCATTACGCCTGCACCTCGATCGTGTAAAGTTTAGATGGCTTCGAAGTTGTAGCCGTTGGAGTGCCGCGTGGTCTTGACCAGGAGCCTCGCCTGGCCGCCCGCGCTCCGATCTGTGCCAAGCAGTCGGGGCGCGAGCGGCGGCATGGCCTCACGTCAAGAACCTTGTGCGCCCTGGACGCCCGCATACTCGAGGTTCTCCGCAACCTGTTATGCCTGGCAACATCCAGCCCTTGGGAAAGCCGTAGAGACGAATTCGTTCACCAGCAAAAAGACTTTTCCAGAACGTGATCTGGCTTCATTTTCCTCCCCTCTGCCTTTCTGCTTGGCCTTGCCGCTGTTTCTGATTCAGAAAACGAAGTGGTATGGTCGACACCCCCGAACGGCAGGAAGCAAGGATAGGGAGTGAGCCAGCCCCATGCTTGTTTTTTCATCTTGCCACTCACCAGAAAAAGCCGACTACCCGGCAAGCCAAATACTTTAGACCTCAAGGAACCTGCAGCACAAGACACAGAAATTATTGCCACTCACCTTTTAGATCCCAGAAAACGAATAATAAATGGAATTCGTGGCTGTCCACTTCACCGTGGTGACTCGTACCGGGAAGACCACATTACGGTTCAATGAATCGATGGCAAAAGCCCCGACCCTCGGGTCGTTTAAGGAAGCCCTGGGGACTTTGGTAGCTGACCTTGGGATAAGACTGCCAGCTCACAAGGCACGGTGGACAAACGTGCAGCGCCATCTGGCAAAGACTAAAGGAATAGTCGGGGCTGTAACGTACAAGGCGAGTGACAAAACGATACTGGTCATTACAAGCGACGCCGCCTATGCCTGCTTTGTTCAAAGTGGGGTAAAGTCACTGGCTGTCGAAGTCGACCTCGCCAACGACCGTAGTGTCGATGACAGCACACGGGCTGATCTCCTCTCCACCAACCGCAAAGCGTACGATGCCAACCTCTACCATCACGGGAGGAGCAGCGTAGAGATCGAGGAGACACTCAAGGAGGCAGTCTTTGCCGAACTTGAGCTGGTCGGCATCCGCAATCCACCAGATGTTCAAGTGGGTCCCGGGTACGTTAAGTGCCCTTGTAACAAAAAGGTTTCGTCTCACTTGCGAACACCGAGTAGTCCAGAGGCCTGGAGCTGCCACATGCTCAGATGCACCTGTCTTGCTAGAAGGCTGACAAGAGTTTGCTAGAAAAGAGGCGAACAGAGTGGAAGGAGCAGCACCCATCGAAGAAGCGTAAGCCACCAGACGAGAAGCCAGCAACGCCAACAACAGAACCTGCCGATGATGGAAGGCAGGCCTTCCTGACAAATTTCTTCACAGCCTTCGGTGGTCCAAAACAGTGACTTACGCCACCGCTGTGCCCTGGGCCCTTTCCTCTTTCGTCTCCTCACAGTTCGGGTTTTATTGGATACAACTAACCCGTGGTAACCGGGGGGTTATAGCACGATACTTGTTCTTTTTTAAACTGAACCCCTGTCATGACCTTATTGCATAACATCTCAACATTTAAGAGCTACCCGAAAACCCATTATACCCGTACTGTATCTTCTTCATCAGAGCAACAGCTTGGCACCCGTTGCCCACTGCAAAATAATTTGGTTTTCTCGTCCATTCAGATATGTCTGCGATGACGGTGACACACCTGACGGTGCATGTAGTATGCTTGGCCAGGTCATCTTTGTAGTTCGAAGGTTAACATTGGTGTTTTTAGCTTGGCGTCGAGGCCCAGGTCATCATGCGAGGATGCAGACTTTTAAATTGCAAGCAACCCCAAATTAAGAGAGCCTTGAAACTCAATGTCACGGTTGAAGTGGAGACGGTTCGTCGCGCAACAGGCTGGTCGGAAGTAAAAGATTCCTCAGGCTTAGGATCTGTGCTGCGCGCACTTGGTCTTGAGATGTCTGTTCCTTTCGTGTACCTATTCCCGAACTTGAACACACAAGCGGCAGAGGAACAGTGTCAGACGGTACCGGTGGCCGCCGTGAAGTTTTTGAGTGACGGCCTGCATATTCTCGTCCCATGCAAACAGCTCGCAACGTCGCTGTTCTCATTGACAAGTGCATGCGAAGAGATGTGGCCATTCGAAGCATCGGCCCACTCCTGCATGACCTTGTCGGCAAATACGTCACTGTGTATCGAGTTGAAACGGAATGGCAAAGGAACTTGTTGATTCGTGACATCCACTTTCTTCTGGAAAGCAGTATTCTGAGCAGGGTGTGCTTGCTCTCATTCACGATACGACACCAGCCACACGGAGCATGTCAAACCCACTCGCGCTTGGACACTTCACGGTGCAGTGGGCCATTGATGGCAAGTTCCGCCACCATACAATCGCGACGTACCAGACACTGACACAAACAGCAAAATCTGTAGAGGATGCATTCAAAACCGCGCTCAAGAATCTGACGCGACTGAGTGAAGAACTTGTTAAGGACGGTCACCTCACCTCCACCTTCGACAAGTCCAGCTTCTCGGTGGCGCTGACTGACAGGGGCGCCCACCTCGATCTGAAGGGGGTATTTGTGCTTGTTTTTGAACCTATTCACAGGTTGCACAACATTTGCGGGGACATAGCTCGTGGATTCAACTGCTCGGGTGAGTTGCAACGCGCCATCTGCAATGCTGCGAACTTCGTTGCGACCGCCCCCGAGTTTCAGGCGTACCTGTTTCAGAACGAGCCTCAAGGACAGATCTGCAGGTTTCTCTGGCAGCGTGCAAGCACAGGGAGGTTTGGAAGCACCCTTGGTGCCTGCTTTTCTCTCTCAGCATCCATCAACGGGAAGGCATTCGTCACCCATCTGGTGGAGTATCTCAAGGCTAATCCCTTGTTGATTTCGAGCAGCATCAGGAAGCAGAATATGCTCGAATATCTCCGCGACGCTGCCATTGAGAAGGTGCACTTCCTGGGGCTAGCTTTCCAGACAGTGGTGTACCCCTTGTTCGTGTATTTATACACGTATGCAAAAATCACTGTGGCCAGTTCAGACAAACTAAATGTCGGTCAATGTCCAGGAGACGTTTACCACACTCGCTGCAGAGCTCTTTACAGCCGAGCGCAACACCACGTTGTTGATGAAGATGACTCGCAGGGAGTGCGACGTGTTTGGGGGCTCCGCATGCTGCATAATGGCTGGCGGAAAATTCACGAAGGTCCCTAAGGCTGAGCGAGGGACGCGGGTCCTTCCGTCCGTGTCCTCGGAACAGTTGAAGACTAAACTTCCGAAGGCTTTGCTTGAGGCCGGGGTTGATCGGTACTACGGGACCACCGGACTGAAGAGGTCAAAGGTTCTCATACCCACTATCTCCAGCGCATCTGAAGCGGAATTCCTCCGCAGCACCATCCACCGCATCGCAAGCGGGCTGTACTACGAGATCACAAAGTACTGTCCCTCCGACGATCTCGATCATGTGAAGAGGCTCGTGGCGCTTGGTCCTTCTGTGCTGGAAGGGACATGTGGAAAAATGAAGCGAATCTTGCGAGATGCAAACCACACAAGAGTTCGTGACGAGATGGTAAGGGCTAAGGTTTGCTGCAAGGAGTCCGAGTTACCGACTGTCATCCTTCCCCAGGGTCGTCTCAAAGAGCTTCTTGCTCTCTTTCGTTTGGAATCGGTAACCGAGCGAAAGAAGCGGCTAGGCGAAGAAAAGCGGCTGTGGGACAACACCAAGCAGATGGCAGCAGATAACGTTGAAGCTCGGAAAAGGAAAAGGAGCGATGTAATCGCGTCCATTCCATTCCGCTTTGACTACGGGACAGACTGGCAGAAACCAGTGCTACTTCAGCAGTGCCAAGCTAGAGGAGCAAAATCGACAATAAGCAAGCGAAAAAAGGAAGGCCTGTTGGAGTGGCTCGAGAGCGAGGACGAGAAGGACATCGACTTCCTGCAGGCAAGCTTGCTTGAGCGCGACATGGAGAATCACATAAAAGTTTCGGGAACTGCGAAAACCTACTTGCGCCTTCTTCGCGAGTACGACGAACAAAACAATGAAGGACCCCCAGATGTGCAAACCCAAGACACCGACGACGAATTCCCCCCGGATACCCTTGATACAGAAGTCGACCAAGACGAGAGACCGTTGGACCCCCCGGTGTTCTTCAACGAAGAAGATGTCAACGAGAATTGACGAGTTGCTGCTAGAGTACGTCGGATGAGAAGTGATCAAGACTCGGAACGAGTGACAGGGGGACTGGTTCCCAGCTTGTTTTTTCTACCGCCACATCTTGGAATCTGTCGCAAAGGGCCTTGTATGCGTCTAAGTTGTTGAGCCCTTTTTTTCTGCTAAGTGCAAAAAGCTGCACAAAATATTTATTTCGAGGCTGAAAAAAAGTTACCTGCCAGTTACTGTCAGCTACCTACCAGTTACTGTCAAAATCAGGCCTTCAAACGCGCCATTATAGCCACAAAAAACTTTTTTATTAGCTTTGAGCCACATTTTGCCCATGTCTCTAACTTGCATCGTGATATAGTCGATTTTTGAAAGATGAATGCCTAGTGGAACTCAATCAGCTTGCACTAATTGTATATTCCTTGTTTCGATCCAGTACGAAGCCTTTAAGCATGAAAACGAAATCTAGTCTCACCCCAAAAAGAAACACGATGTCCACTTCTTCAATGGAGGCTTTGCTTCGGCTCGTGGAGTTGAAGCAGGCGGGTTACGTGAGCGAGTCTGAATTTCAGATCATGAAATCTCTTCGCAGGTTCGTTTCTAGTCTTGGAAGGGATACACGAGAACCGGATGACATAAAATTGTCCGCAAATACACACAGCAGATCAAAGAAAGGGGGGCAAGGTGGAAAATGCACAAACGGGAGTAGAATGTGAACACGCTTATCCGACTCTTGACTTACTATGCCGTGTTCTGAAAGCTGTCGAGGGGCCCCTCCATAGGTTCTCGCATGATTCGTTCGCCTTTGTAGCACTATCCGTTTGTAGTACGCTTCGCAATTGTGTTCTTGCACTCTAGCCGAATGGCGGGTGGCGGATTTCCGCGCTCGGGCGCAAGACACAATTATGCTGCTTTTGCAGTGCAAGCCGAACCCGGTTCGCGACTTCGGTTGCGGTAAAGTGTTACAAAGTCTTCGGCTTTCAGATCCGGATACGCGTATGCAACAGATAGTTAGAGGTCACTTGAAGGATACCCGTGTGCAGCGTTCGAAAGAGTTTGCGTATCTGGCGTCTTTTTTGGGGGGGAACTCTTTTGACCCTCTTCGCAGGTTCGTTTCTAGTCTTGGAAGGTTCGCTTCTAGTTTTGGAAGGTTCGTTTCTAGTTTTGGAAGGTTCGCTTCTAGTTTTGGAAAGGTTCGCTTCTGGTGGTCGGAGTCCGGTTATTGGACACGATTGCCTTGGAACTTCGGTCCGATCTCGTTCTTAGTTTTGGAAGATTCGTTTCTAGTTTTGGAAGACTCGTTTCTAGTTTTGGAAGGTTCGTTTCTAGTTTTGGAAAGGTTCGTTTCTGGTGGTCGAGGTCGATTTTTGACACGATTCCCTTGGAATTTCGGCCGATCTCGTTTTAGTTTTGGAATCGGTTCGTTTCTAGTTTTGGAATCGGCTCGTTTCTAGTTTTGGAAGTGGTTCGTAACTTTTCGAAAAAGTAAACGAACCACTTCCAAAAGTAAACGAAGCGATTCCAAAACTAGTTTCGAACCTTCCAAAAGTAAACGAAGCACTCCCCAAGCTAAATCAGCCTAAAAGGAGCCCAGAAACGAACCGATTCCAAAACTAGTTTCGAACCTTCCAAAACTAGAAACGAACTCTCCAAAACTAGAAACGAACCAAGAAGCGAACCGATTCCAAAAGTAAACGAAGCGGACCCGGGGGGGGGTGTGGGGTTCGTTTACTTTTGGAAGGTTCGTTTCTAGTTTTGGAATCGGTTCGTTTACTTTTGGAAACTTCGTTTCTAGTTTTGGAATCGGTTCGTTTACTTTTGGAAGGTTCGAAACTAGTTTTGGAATCGGTTCGTAACTTTTGGAAGGTTCGAAACTAGTTTTGGAATCGCTTCGTTTACTTTTGGAAGAGTTCGTTTACTTTTGGAAGTGGTTCGTTTACTTTTTCGAAAAGTTACGAACCACTTCCAAAACTAGAAACGAACCGATTCCAAAACTAGAAACGAACCGATTCCAAAACTAGAAACGAACCGATTCCAAAACTAGAAACGAACCGATTCCAAAACTAAAACGAGATCGGCCGAAATTCCAAGGGAATCGTGTCAAAAATCGACATCGACCACCAGAAACGAACCTTTCCAAAACTAGAAACGAACCTTCCAAAACTAGTTTCGAACCTTCCAAAAGTAAACGAAGCACTCCCCAAGCTAAATCAGCCTAAAAAGAGCCCAGAAACGAACCGATTCCAAAACTAGTTTGGGGGAGAGGATTATTACTATAGCGGAATTTTTTCCCGCAAATTTGGCAGAGAGGTGGGTAGGTCCCTCCCCCCCCCCCCCAGAATCTGGTGGTGAACCCACTTACATAGGGATGCGGACGCAGGTTCCGAGCTAGCGGACGATAGCGGACGCAGTTCCCGAGCTAGCGGACGATAGCGGACGCAGTTTCCGAGCTAGCGGACAATAGCGGACGCAGTTTCCGAGCTGGCGGACGATAGCGGACGCAGTTTCCGAGCTAGCGGACGATAGCGGACGCAGTTTCCGAGCTAGCGGACGATAGCGGACGCAGTTTCCGAGCTAGCGGACGATAGCGGACGCAGTTTCCGAGCTAGCGGACGATAGCGGACGCACTTCCCGAGCTAGCGGACGATAGCGGACGCAGTTTCCGAGCTAGCGGACGATAGCGGACGCAGTTCCCGAGCTAGCGGACGATAGCGGACGCAGTTTCCGAGCTAGCGGACGATAGCGGACGCACTTCCCGAGCTAGCGGACGATAGCGGACGCACTTCCCGAGCTAGCGGACGATAGCGGACGCAGTTCCCGAGCTAGCGGACGATAGCGGACGCAGTTCCCGAGCTAGCGGACGATAGCGGACGCAGTTCCCGAGCTAGCGGACGATAGCGGACGCAGTTTCCGAGCTAGCGGACGATAGCGGACGCAGTTCCCGAGCTAGCGGACGATAGCGGACGCAGTTTCCGAGCTAGCGGACGATAGCGGACGCACTTCCCGAGCTAGCGGACGATAGCGGACGCAGTTTCCGAGCTAGCGGACGATAGCGGACGCAGTTCCCGAGCTAGCGGACGATAGCGGACGCAGTTTCCGAGCTAGCGGACGATAGCGGACGCAGTTCCCGAGCTAGCGGACGATAGCGGACGCAGTTTCCGAGCTAGCGGACGATAGCGGACGCAGTTCCCGAGCTAGCGGATGATAGCGGACGCAGTTTCCGAGCTAGCGGACAATAGCGGACGCACTTCCCGAGCTAGCGGACGATAGCGGACGCAGTTTCCGAGCTAGCGGACGATAGCGGACGCAGTTCCGAGCTAGCGGACGATAGCGGACGCAGTTTCCGAGCTAGCGGACGATAGCGGACGCACTTCCCGAGCTAGCGGACGATAGCGGACGCATTTCCCGAGCTAGCGGACGATAGCGGACGCAGTTCCCGAGCTAGCGGACGATAGCGGACGCAGTTCCCGAGCTAGCGGACGATAGCGGACGCACTTCCGAGCTAGCGGACGAACGGGAACTGCGTCCGCTATCGTCTGCTAGCTCGGAAACTGCGTCCGCTATTGTCCGCTAGCTCGGGAAGTGCGTCCGCTATCGTCCGCTAGCTCGGAAACTGCGTCCGCTATCGTCCGCTAGCTCGGGAAGTGCGTCCGCTATCGTCCGCTAGCTCGGAAACTGCGTCCGCTATCGTCCGCTAGCTCGGGAAGTGCGTCCGCTATCGTCCGCTAGCTCGGAAACTGCTTCCGCTATCGTCCGCTAGCTCGGGAACTGCGTCCGCTATCGTCCGCTAGCTCGGAAACTGCGTCCGCTATCGTCCGCTAGCTCGGGAAGTGCGTCCGCTATCGTCCGCTAGCTCGGAAACTGCGTCCGCTATCATCCGCTAGCTCGGGAACTGCGTCCGCTAACGTCCGCTAGCTCGGAAACTGCGTCCGCTATCGTCCGCTAGCTCGGGAACTGCGTCCGCTATCGTCCGCTAGCTCGGAAACTGCGTCCGCTATCGTCCGCTAGCTCGGGAACTGCGTCCGCTATCGTCCGCTAGCTCGGAAACTGCGTCCGCTATCGTCCGCTAGCTCGGGAAGTGCGTCCGCTATCGTCCGCTAGCTCGGAAACTGCGTCCGCTATCGTCCGCTAGCTCGGGAACTGCGTCCGCTATCGTCCGCTAGCTCGGAAACTGCGTCCGCTATCGTCCGCTAGCTCGGGAACTGCGTCCGCTATCGTCCGCTAGCTCGGAAACTGCGTCCGCTATCGTCCGCTAGCTCGGGAACTGCGTCCGCTATCGTCCGCTAGCTCGGAAACTGCGTCCGCTATCGTCCGCTAGCTCGGGAAGTGCGTCCGCTATCGTCCGCTAGCTCGGAAACTGCGTCCGCTATCGTCCGCTAGCTCGGGAACTGCGTCCGCTATCGTCCGCTAGCTCGGAAACTGCGTCCGCTATCGTCCGCTAGCTCGGAAACTGCGTCCGCTATCGTCCGCTAGCTCGGGAAATGCGTCCGCTATCGTCCGCTAGCTCGGGAACTGCGTCCCCTATCGTCCGCTAGCTCGGAACTTGCACCAAGATTCTCTTGGTGCAAGTTTTCCGAAAATCTCTGAGTCGGTTTCCCAGGGGATTTGCCTGGAAAACAGAATTTTGGACTCAGGAATTCTTTGGGAAATGGATATGTACAAATTGCAAAAATATCGAGGATTAGGAAGTTTTTGGAAAGTGCGTCGAACATCGTGGCAGCTCGGCAGGTGCCGCCGCGAGTCATCAGGAGCCGGTATCGACGATGGTGCAGCTGTAATCCAGCGTATAGAGACGTTTTTCGGGCCTGGGGTGGGTAGGTCCCTCCCCCCCCCCCCCCATTTTCGTGGGAAAAAAGTCCGCTATAGTAAAAATCCTCTCCCCCTTTCGAACCTTCCAAAACTAGAAACGAACCAAGAAGCGAACCGATTCCAAAAGTAAACGAAGCGGACCCGGGGGGGGGGGGGGGGGGGGGGGGTTGCAAGAACGTGCTTGGAATGGGTATGTGCTCAACACCGCACTGGTCCCGTCTGCGCCGTGTTTCGGTCCTTTAAGCCACGGACACATAAGGCGGACCATCATCAGCGTGGAACCTGAGTGTCTGCAGACAGGACTGCGGTGTGAGTCTGGTTTGTCAGGCGGCTGTTCGTAGCTCGTCACAGCCAGGACCACCCGCGCTACTAGAGCACAGGCGAATCCGTCACGGGGAGAAGGCCCCTACAACCGTGTCTGAGCAATCAGTTAAAAAACTCAGGGCACTCGCCCTGATTGTGACTGCGACTCGCTAGGCAGCACTGACTTGGCTTCTTTTTACGGTGGCAATCTGCGAAGTAAACTCCGCAGAGCACAGTGGACATGGGGTTGCCGTGTGCAGCACCAATGGTTGAAGTACCAAAAGGAAAAGAGTGCGAGGAAGTAATCCTGCGTGCTGAGGGCAGCAAGTCGCGTTACGCGAAGTACCCTACTGGAATGGGGGGATTGCAAGAACGTGCTTGGAATGGGCATGTGCTCAACACCGCACTGGTCCCGTCTGCGCCGTGTTTCGGTCCTTTAAGCCACGGACCCGGGGGGGGGGGTGTTTTATTTCTGGAAGGGTTCGGTTTTGGGGTCGGTTTCGGGTTCGGTTTCCAAATCTAATTCTGGAAGGTTCGGTTTCGGGTTCGGTTTTGGGGTCGGTTTTGGGTTCGGTTTTCAGATTTAATTCTGGAAGGTTCGGTTTTGGGGTCGGTTTTGGGTTCGGTTTCCAAATCTAATTCTGGAAGGTTCGGTTTTGGGGTCGGTTTTGGGTTCGGTTTTCAGATTTAATTCTGGAAGGTTCGGTTTTGGGGTCGGTTTTGGGGTCGGTTTTGGGTTCGGTTTCCAAATCTAATTCTGGAAGGTTCGGTTTTGGGGTCGGTTTCGGGTTCGGTTTTCAGATTTAATTCTGGAAGGTTCGGTTTCGGGGTCGGTTTTCGGTTCGGTTTTCGGTTCGGTTTTGGGTCCAAAATTTGGACCCAGAATTTGGGTCCAAATTTTTGGTCAAAATTTTTAGTCGAAAAATTTTGGTCAAAAATTATTGGTCAAAATTTTTGGTCGAAAATTTCTGGTCAAAAATTTTGGTCGAAAATTTTTGGTCAAAATTTTTGGTCAAAAATTTTTGGTCAAAATTTTTGGTCAATTTTTGGTCAATTTTTGGTCAAAATTTTTGGGTAATATACCAGGATATGCGCGAAAAAACTAAATTTACAAATATATGCGCGGTGCATATATTTGTAAATTTTAGTTTTTTCGCGCATATATTTGTAAAAAAAACAGTTTTTTCGCGCATATATTTGTTAAAAAAACAGTTTTTATTTCACTGGGGTCCCAAATTCTTCACTCCATTTTTTTACTACCCCCATTTTTTAACCACTACCCCCCCTTTTTTAACCACTACCCCCCCTTTTTTAACCACTACCCCCCCCTTTTTAACCACTACCCTAAAAACTGGTCACGAGTGAAGAAAAAACGGTTCAGGTGGGTAAAAACAATGATGTTACCAATGGAAAAACGACAAAAAAGAAGAAGAATGATGTAAACAACTTGCCATGTGATTATTTTTTGGTGCCCTTAGGGTGCGGCTTGATAGCATCTGTACCAATCTGAATGATAGCTCCCTTTTGTGTCGTGGCGAGCCTGCACCCCCGACTTGATCATGCTGTAGCGCTGCCAGAGAGTTTTGTAGCCGAGCTTCTTGATTTCTGCCAGATCATGCATGTACAGCAGAATATCACTTTCAGATGGCTGCCCCTTAATCTTTGCGAAGGACAGGAAGTCGGCATAGGTCTTTTCGTACAATTTGCGACTCTTGGACGGTAGAAGGTCAGCAATGATCGCTTTCACTTTCTTCGATTTCTCACTTGATGTTGAGCTGCTGTCAGACGAACTGCTGTCAGATGATGGTGTTGGCACTTTTCTCTTCCTTCTGGGCATGATTCTGTTCTTGGTCTCCCCTTTTTCTGTATATCCTGGGTATTTTTTACCTTCATTCCGTTAAAAACACTCGTAACTCTGTTTTCTTCACTACCCCACTTTTTCCGGGTCGTTTGGAGTGACTCATTTGGGACACCAGTGAAATAAAATTATCTTATCACCCATTAATGGCGAAAATTTTCACTCTCGAACCCAATTTTTTGGCACTCGACCCTCCGGGTCTCGTGCCAAAAAATTGGGTTCTCGAGTGAAAATTTTCGCCATTATTAACAGGTAATAAATAGCTATTTACAAATATATGCGCGAAAAATCTGTTTTTTACAAATATATGCGCGAAAAACTGTTTTTTTTTTACAAATATATGCGCGAAAAAACTAAAACTGACAAACATATGCACCGCGCATATATTTGTTAATTAAATAGATGGCCGGTTGATAACGTTATATAACGTTATATAACGTTATATAACGTTATATAACGGTCGAAAACGCAAAATAACGGGAAAAAATAACGCAAATAACGGTTTTTAGAATTTTTCCGATTTTGGCCATGTTTCCAGATTTTTGTCATTTTTTCCTCATTTTGGTCCATTTCGGCCATTTTTTCCGATTTTGGCCATTTTTGCCAGATTTTGGTCAATCTTAGCCAATTTTTCCAGACTTTTGCCGATTTTTTCAGGTTTTGGCCATTTTGCCGATTTTTTCCAGATTTCGGCAATCTTTGCCGGTTTTTCCAGATTTCGGCCATTTTTGCCGATTTTTCAAGATTTTGGACAATTTTGAGATTTTGGCCACTCTGGCCGATTTATCCAGATCAGTCAATTTCGGCCATTTTTTCCGATTTTTCCAGATTTCCCGATTTTCCAGATTTTGGTCAATTTCGGCCATTTTTGCCAATTTTTCCAGACTTTTGCCGATTTTTGGATCCCGGTCACAAAAACTGTTCGGAAACAAACCCTGGTCCGAAAAGAATTCGTAGTAACCGGTCCTCAGGGGTCCGTATAGCCCCTCCCCAGAGCTTTTTCTCTTTTACTTATTTTCTTGCGGACTTCCACCCAAGCGCGACAAACGCGATCCTTCCGGATTCAGCCGAAGCCGAAGGCTCAACCTAAAGCTCAGCCGAAAGCTCAGCCGAAGACCCCAGGTACACAGCGCAAACGGCCTCGCGCCGAAAGTACGGATAGCAACAGCAGCAGCAGCAGCGCCTCGGTTGCAAAGGCGCGACGCGGAAGGAAGAAGGTGGCGGAAACGCTGCGCGTCGAGGCCTTGTCCCGCGACCTGGCATTGACTGGCCCCAGCGTTCTCCCTGTCACGAAACCACCAAGTAAGAGCCCGGAACAACGATTCATCGACCGGATCAAGAAAACCGACCCCGGGCTGGCTGGGTTCTACGGGAAGCGCCAGCTGTGACTGCTCGACTTTGCATGTCTCGTGCTCATCATGCACCCATATTTGGTACTGGGACCTTGTCTGACTGGCATAGTACGCAACGGTCTGCCGAGTGGACAAGCTTGGACAAGTTGGACTCCAGTGGCCGGATCATGCTGGTGACATCTGCTGCCTCACGAAGGACACTGCAAACGACCGTTACGGGCCACCGACTGAGGGACACGCGCCGGAAACCCAAAACTGCAGACATCCACATCCCAAGAACAACATCGCACAGTGAAAGAGTCATATGCTTTGGAAAGACTAGTGTGGCTGAAATCGAAGCGGGTGGGGCGGTACACGTGTTTTTGTGTTTCCGACGATCCCGAATGGGCGTACAGATTGGTGTCGTTCGACCTTTTTTTTTTTCCGCGCACGGACTGCCTGTTCGAGCTTGTGCGGGTTTAAGAAACTCAGACAAGAATAGCTCTGGTGAGGGGCAGGGCATAAATGACCAAAACCCTGGAAAAATCGGCAAAAACGGCCAAAATGGGCAAAGTCTGGAAAACATGGCAAAACTGGCCAAAAATGACCAAAACCTGGAAAAATCGGCAAAAATAGCCAAAATTTTGAAAAACATGGCAAAAATGGCCAATCCTGGCCAAATCGGTAAAAACGGCCAAAATGGGCCAAAATCTGGAAAACACGGCAAAACTGGTCAACATTGACCAAAATCTGGAAAAATTGGCAAAAATAACCAAAATTGGCCAAAATCTGGAAAATGTGGCAAAAATGGCCAAAAATGACCAAAATCTGGAGGACAGTGTGACCTCCCATGGACTGGTAAAAAACCGTTATATAACGTTATATAACGTTATATAACGTTATATAACGTTATTATACCGTTATTGAGCCAATTCACCTACCCCCTGATCGAGTGTAATCGAGCGTAATCGAGTGTAATCGAGTGTAATCGAGTGTAATCGAGCGTAATAGAGTGTAGTAGAGTGTAGTAGAGCGTTGTAGAGTGTGATCGAGATTGACACTAGTATTTTGGGTTCGACCACTGGTGGACCCCTGACTGGCCCATGGGCGACCATGTTGACCACTGTCTGGCCCAAGACGTGCCAAGCATAAGCATACGAGGGACGGAAACCGCAGGCAAGTGGGCGATGTGCATATGAGACCGGAAGCTCTCGAGATGAAGATGTTCTAAATCATGGCAGCAAGCACGGGGACTGCAGGCGGGTTGGTGGCGAAAAGGGACAGAAAGATCTTCGAGCGACTGTGAGCAGCCTAGCAAGACGGGATGATGAATGATGAAGAAGCGCTAAGTGATCGCAAAGGTCCTTGTCTGGCGACCGACCTTCCTTGAAAGGAAGGTCGGTAGCCAGACATTTTTGTCAGCAAGGTGCAGGCGATGCACGGGCTCCATGATGACCTCGTCAACGGCCCCACAGGCGTACACTCACTAGCCGTCGTGAAGAGGCCTCTGTCTGTAACCATCTTTTTCATCCTTGGGAGCAGTGCATCGCCAGGGAGATCGAACCCCAAGGCAAGGAGCGACTCTTGCAGCTTCTGAAAGTAATCCAGCACGTACTGGAGATACTTGGTTGTCGTTGCTGGATCCTTCTGCCACACAAGTGCTGCAAACACAAGCCGCATCCTCCATCTCTGCTCCATCGTGTCCAGGTACGAGAACGTCAGGCAGAGGATATCTTTGCTCCCCGGAAGCTCTCCTGCATCCCCGGCAATGACGAAGTCACCACCCCCAAGCCGGAGCAGAAACTCCATGTCACCGAGGACAAGGTGCCTACCGAGCGCTCGGCGAACACCCTATCGCCTGGAACTGGCCCGCACGGAATGCCTAAAGGCTCAAGTACTAACTGCGCTAAATTTAATATATGCGAGCTATTGTGGTACTCATTTGCATGCAAATGACTCCCCACTGACGCAACAAGAAGACGCCGATGCTCTATCGAATCACGCGATGGATGAGGTTCAGAGACGAGCGACAGCCGAGTATCGGGACTCGGCGACCGCGAAATCGTACGCGATGAAGAGCGCGATGCGACGGCTGACGAGTATCGTGCAGACGCCGATTCACCCGGCGCTTGAGATGCAAGTCAACGTCCTGACGTCTCTCGGAGGCGGGAACATGGCCGGACTCAACAAGAGACCACAAATAGCAAACCAGCAGGCGTTTGAAGCTGTGATGCGCGCCTACGAAGCCGCCGCACGAGAGCAGACGGCGAAGTAGGCCGGCGACAAGGTGCGAGCCGTACCGCAGGCTGGGCTCCGCAAAGCTGCAACACTGAATGGCAGTTTTCGACCGCAGACGCATTACCCGTCGGGATGGGAGCGCAAGCAGGCTCGATGGAATCACGAAGTCAAGCAGGAGAGACGAACTGCGCAGACTGAGCGCAAGACGTGCACCAAGGGCAGACCAGGACGTTGGGACCGTGCGAAGTCGAAGAAGGAGTCCAAAAGCGAAGCAACAACACCAACGCGGAAACGCAACTCGAAGGCAGCCAAGCGGGCCTCCAGTGAAGTAACGAAGCTCATCCGAGTGTCCGATGAAACCCCTTGTCAATACCACCCAACGACTGCGACGCGCGTGCGAAATGTCGGACGCTAGCGTCTGTCAAGAGCATGCGTGACTCAGCCGTGTTTTAAAGGTGAGATGAGAGGCACCGGCTCACTCTGTCAAAGGACTATACTAACGCAACAAGAAGACGAGCTAATGCGAGATAGTGGTACCCGAGCCCGTACGCACTCGACAACCTGCTTCCGTGAGTCAGCCCGAGCTTCCTGGTCTCCAGCTACACTGCCTGTCGCGGTCATTTTTTCAGACTAATATTCTTGTTTTTATTCCAATTTCAATATCCTGTCATCAGCACCTTTTTAGCCCCGGAAGAAGGTGCGTTAGTGGGCCCGTTGAACCGGCCTATCAAGATTGGCTGAGTGTCACGCCTTTAATCAATTACTGCAGTACCCCCCCAATTCACCCAAATGTTGATCGAGTGTAATCGAGCGTAATCGAGCGTAATCGAGTGTAATCGAGTGTAATCGACGCGTAATCGAGCTAAAGTCACTTTCAGGGGGGCTAGGTGAATTGGCTCAGTTATTATAACGTTATATAACGTTATATAACGTTATATAACGTTATATAACGTTATAACGGTCAAATAACGTTATTTTCGACCAAAAATGGCAAATAACGGTTTTATAACGGTCAATAACGGGTTTTCTGGATTTAGGGGGGGTAACAAATAACTCCGGGAATAACGTTATATAACGTTATATAACGTTATATAACGGCCATCTATGTTAATTTTAGTTTTTTCGCGCATATATTTTGTAAAAAAAACAGTTTTTCGCGCATACGTTTCGTATGCGCACAGTTTTTTCGGCAGTTTATCGCGCATATATTTGTAAGTTTCCCAAAATTTTTGGTCAAAATTTTTTGGTCAAAATTTTTAGTCGAAAATTTTTCCGACTACCATCCCTGGAGACAGTATTTGTTACAGCTAAAAAGAACGTTGTTGGCAGCGGTTTAACCAGAACCCAGGTGTGTAGGTTAAATCGCACAAACAACAAGTGAAGTTAACCGTGCCTCCATCCATCAAGAGCTGCGCCTCAACCATTCTTCGAACCTTTCACTTGGAACGTGTAGTGCAAGGTGAACATCACGAACCCGAACCTGAAACGTTGCGCGCCCCCCTAGCAAACTAAAACTGGCTGCATGTACGGATCAGTCAGTTACCTGGCTCAGTACACAACTTTAGAACGAAGGCGCAACCATTGAGAAGCAATTCTCCATCGTCAACTTATGTGCTGAGGTACCTGGCTTTAGAAAACCCGCCAGATGACATCAAACCTACTCCAGAGCAAACAGAAACTGAACAGAGCAAACTGAAAATTAGTTTGTACTTTCTTCTAGCTTTCATTCGATACGTTTTGCAATAGTCCCGCAAATACACACAGCAGATCAAAGAAAGGGGGGCAAGGTGGAAAATGCAGATCAAACGGGAGTAGAATGTGAACACGCTTATCCGACTCTTGACTTACTATGCCGTGTTCTGAAAGCTGTCGAGGGGCCCCTCCATAGGTTCTCGCATGATTCGTTCGCCTTTGTAACACTATCCGTTTGTAGTACGCTTCGCAATTGTGTTCTTGCACTCTAGCCGAATGGCGGGTGGCGGATTTCCGCGCTCGGGCGCAAGACACAATTATGCTGCTTTTGCAGTGCAAGCCGAACCCGGTTCGCGACTTCGGTTGCGGTAAAGTGTTACAAGGTCTTCGGCTTTCAGATCCGGATACGCGTATGCAACAGATAGTTAGAGGTCACTTGAAGGATACCCGTGTGCAGCATTCGAAAGAGTTTGCGTATCTGGAGTCTTTTTTTTTGGGGGGGGGAAACCCTTTTGACCCGATATTTTAGTGTTATTTTTTGAGAAGATTTTCGAAACATCCCGAAGATATTCGTCGTCGTCGAATCCTGATATTCGTCCAGCATAGTTGTCGTCCAGGTTACTGACCGTGAGAAGGGGTTCCAAGTACATGCTGTCAATTCTGTCTGAGTGCGCGACGCAGTTTACTGATAGCCACCGCGTGCCTTCTGTGCCAGGGGTCGGATACGTTTACTTGCTGACCGGTGCTAACGTTGTAGAAGGCCCACCTATCAGCCTGAGTTCAGCTCCACAAGGTTCGTTTCGTTAAGGCAACTCATGATCACTTCGGTGTGAGGGATTAGTCCTGTTAGAAACTACGTGTGGGCGCCTGCTCCGTTGCGTGGTCTTCTCTCCGTACAGCGTTCCACGTCTGGAAGGTCCTTGCGTTCAGTTCGCGCTTCCTGTGGGCACAAAGACAGTTGATGACTTCAGGAAGGAATCAGCCATTCTTGCGTGATGTCATGTGGAGCTGCAGATTCCGTCTGTTGCCACCTTGCCTTGGGTTGTTAGCCCACCGTCCTCCCCGGTTCTGGGTTCGGTTCCGAGTTCGGTCTATCGGGTTCGGTTCCGAGTCCGGTTTCCTATCGGGCATTGGTTCGGTTCTGGGTTCGGTCTATCAGGCACTGGTTCGGTTTCGTGGGTCGGCTTCCCGGTTCGGTTTCGGTTCAGTTTCGGGTTCGGTTTTGGGTTCGGTTTCCAAAACTAATTCTGGATGGTGGGGGGGGTAAATGACAACGAATTATACTGATCCAATATTTTCCGAAGACGGTACGTAAAAAGGGTCGCCCAGGAGGCTGTTCTCGCACACGGCCCGTCCGACACCAGGGCTCACATACCTGGGGTGGCAGCTATACCGCTGGCGGCAGCTCTGGCCGCATCGAGTTTGTGGAAGCGCGCCATCACCGCGGCTTTACACATTTCGTACTCCGCCGGGCTTAGGTTGCCTGCAACAAACAAGTCGGCCAACCCTTTCAGCTCACTCGAAAGACTGCCTCGAACGCCGATGTCTCCAGGTAGCGGCGCACCAGCAGCGCCGTCGAGGCGCAGCGGGCTCGTCATGAAATCTCCGTTCGGATGTGGCGGCAGTGCATGGTTGAATGTACCCCACAAGGGGTCGATCATATTTTGCAGGCTACCGCGCCTTTGCCTTCCCCCTCCCCCCTCAGACCCACCAATACTGAGCGGCCCGGTCTTCGGGTTGGGTGCGCTCTGCCTGTTCTCGAGGGGTTTGTGCTGGCGAAAAACTACACGGGGGGGTTCCAGCCTCAGAAGCTGGAGTAAAGCCGGGGTTAAAATGCGGGTGTCACACCCGCTGTCAAACTCGTTTTGGCTGTCGGACACCCGCTATTTGGGTGTGACTCGGACACACCCTCTTCAAACTCCAGCTTCTGAGGCTGGACCTCGCCGTGAGACCACGAAATGCCTGCCGAGTTGTTCGTTGCGCGGTCACCACTCCTTGCGAGAAAGCAGAGCCGCAACCGGGGACGACCACCACGCCCGAACGCCCGGGCTGCTATATCAATAGCAACGGGTTCCTTTCGGCAGGGTTTCTCCCGGTGGTTTTTGGTTGTAGCCCACCCGGTTTTTGGGTGTGACTCGGACACACGCCCTCTTCAAACTCCAGCTTCTGAGGCTGGACCTCGCCGTGAGACCACGAGAATTCCTGCCGCGTTTTTCGTTGCGCGATCACCACTCCTCGCGAGAAAGCAGAGCCGCAACCGGGGACGACGACCACGCCCGAATGCCCGGGCTGCTAATACCAACGAGTTTCTTCCGGCAGGTTTTCTACCGGTGGTGTTTGGTTGTATTTGCTGTTAAAGACGGGGGGAGCACACGCCTACGTGTCCGACCGATTGGTCCTTGCTGCTCTGCTGTGTGCGATGCAAATCGATGGCGCGAGAACAAACGTCGAAAAGCCAAGCAACGATTCTCGTGTATCTGCCACGAACGTCCAACGAGGGGGTGCGGGGGTAATAACCTTGTACAAGATGCCAGTACTCGTCAAGATAGTACCGATCCTTTGAGATTTTTGAACTTGGGGGAGATTGCAAGAGCGTGCTTGGAATGGATGTGCTCAACACCGCACTGGTCCCTTCTGCGCTGTGGTTCGGTCCTTTAAGCCACGGACACATCAGCGCGGAAGCTGAGTGTCTGCAGACAGGACAGCGGTGAGTCCGGTTTGCCAGGCGGCTGTTCATAGCTCGTCACAGCCAGGACCACGTACAGGAGGGGGTTCGGCGATGCGCGCGCCTCTCTCTCCTCCCACCCCTTTCCCTAGGAGAGAGGAGAGGAGGTCAGCAACACACGACAGCCGACTGCTGCTGTGGAAGGTATAAACGTGCCCGGGCATCGAGAAGGCAGCCCTACACACCCAGGAACTCCAAAGGTGGCGACCCCCTTGCCTCTCTACGACAAAGAGAACGGAGAAGGCACTTGGGGCCACACATACTGCTGGGGATCTGTCTGCAATTGGAATGACCCGCCGACCCTTCGAAAATTGTCAAAATGGGCGGCATGGTTTCCGACTGGGCCCAGCAGCAAAGTGAAAGCCGATGATTGACGACACGCGACTGCCCATGGCGAATTAACCTACGCGAGTGAGTAACTGCACGAGGCGATCCGCATGGGAAAACGCGCGTTTAGAGGGGAACAGGTTGTTCTCCCCTGAACGCACGTTTTTAAAGAGCTTTGTTTGGGTTCTTTTGTTTGCGATTAGCTCTTAAACAGGAGCAGCAGTGAGCAGCAGCATACAGCGAGAGGAGGGCGTAGCAAGGACAGGCCGCCTGGCTCGGTGCGGGAATGGCTATGTGCTCAACACCGCACTGTGGCCTATCCCCCTGAGGCATCGACAGCGCGGAACCAGTGTCTGCAGACAGGACAGCGATGTGCGTCTGGGTTGTCAGTCGTAGCCCGTCACAGCCAAGGCCACCCACGAGGCACAGGCAAAGTTGTCTTGGGTAGTGAAAACGGGTTGCTGATCGACATGTACCAACACTGTCGGAGCTCACTGCTCTCGTCAGCTGGCTGGGAGCCCCACACTGTCGCACTGTGCGAAAAACACGGTAGAACACTTCTGTGTAAACCCCGATGGAACCAGAAGTTCTAGTCCTCCCTGTTGTTTATTGCGCCCCAAACGTAAGTTGTCTCCCATTGCCGGTTTGCATTTTTTTTAGACTGTTTCTTGTGTTGAGAAGTCGGTGGTTTCCAGTCCCCGCTTGACATGCGAGGCGGGGTGGGGTCTTTTGGGGAGTTCGGTCGGAGTCTGGATGCAAGGGGTAGGTTAGCAAGGTTATGGTGCTCTCTGTCGGTCGGCTCGTTCTTGCTCTTTCAGTTTACGCCGGCAATTTTCGAGTCGCCGGTCGGTTACTTTAATTCATTTTTAATTCATTCTTTTCCGCGAAAAGGGCGGGGCTTCTTTCGGTTCCTCTTTTCGACCTCCGCGATCGTCGTCAGCACAAAGCGTTTGAAGAAGAAGAAGAAGAAGTCCGCTCCTGGTCCAGGAACGTGACGGTCAACCAAAGCTTGAGTCGGAGGCAGCACAGTGCCACAACTCCGTCCGCTGCCCTGTGACTGACCGTCTCGACGAGCTTGTGTTCAGCGCAAGTGTCAAGCCCCAAGGTGCGCCACGCCTTGATGCTTTAGTTTGGGAAATCGGTAGCCACTTGACCCGTAGGCCTGTGGCTCTGCAGTACCGCCGAACACGTGAGGCTTGGCTTCCGTATAGCAGGCTTTTCCTGGTACCTAAGGCTAAGTGTTTGAAAGATTCAAAGCAGTGGTGCGCAAAGCAGTGGCGACTGGCCGAGAGGCCGGGACCCGAAAGCCCCGACCACTGCGAATCTCGACCGGCCTGTTGTTAAACGCAAACCCGACAACACACCGGCAATTTTCAACCGTTTCGACTTCAGGGTGAAGGCGCTCGCTTGAGAATCCGGGGGTTTAAAGTCTCCGGATAGCCACCGAAAGGGTTCTTTTATAGTCATTGTGCAGACGTATTTGGTGTTAGCAGTGCAAAATAGGTGCCGTCTATTCGTCCTTTTTGGAGTGCTTTCGTTTTCTATCTTGGCTACCCGAATCCGGTATTCTTGCGACCGACACCGGGTTCACATTCGTTGGGAGTACGTGGTCTCGGCCCCATGGGATTTTACGCTATGCCTGTGCGGCATCGTAGGACATTTCCTCCTCTTCGATTGTGAGGTCCGCGGGCGACCTTCATCAAATTAAAAGGGTGACCTTTCGCTTGAGAATCCAGGAGTTTGAAGTCTCTGGTGGCCTTCGTCGAAGACGTTCTTTTACGCGTAGGTCATCTCTAGAGTGACACAGTAGAAGATTTAGTCAGTGGGGCAGTGCGTGCAGGTGCTCGCTATCGTTACGTTGACCGCCTACACCGGCACTAAACCCCCGATTTTAAAATGTGTTTTGTCTGGGGTTGCAGGACACTTCCCCCGCTTGCCATTCGCAACCGATTTGGCCGAAACAACAATAAACAACGACAGAAGTACGCGTCGATAATCTTCCTCAAGAACGCGCTGCGAACACGGGGTATTCGTACTGCATAAGGTCACCCGGAGGCGCCAAAACCCCTGGAATCCTTTTTAAGCGAGCTCTCACTTTAAAAAAGAGCGATCAAACTGGCCGTAATGGGCCGGCGATGATCATCGCCGTTCCGCTATGAAATGTTCTTGGCGTGCGTACGGGGCGCTGGTGGAGAAGGTCTCTACAACCGTGTCTGAGCAATCAATGAAATAACTCAGGGCGCCCGTCCTACTTGCGACTGCGACTCGCTAGGACGCACTCACTTCACCGGGCCGTGTCTGGCTTGCTAGTTTAATATCAGAATTGACCAACCTTTGATCATATGAAAATGCGCTGTCAAGAACAATAGTCGGCTGAAACCTCGCGTCAAGCATGGGGGTAAAAGCTCGCTCGATACACTAAATCTGCCGTACCGATCCTCGGTGGCCTTACAATACTTGAGTCTCGTTTCATGTTCCCGGGCAGCTGCCTCGGCACGGGTCCCAGCCCACGAGAAGCGCAAAGCCCTGCAGGCATCCGGGCACCGTTCTTATTAACCAGCCTGGGGGGTGTTTGTACCTCCTCCCAATGTAAAAACGTCAAACCCGATCTCGATTGTTTTTCGCGTTCATGTTATTTTTCGCTTCTTTGGATTAAAATTGAACCTCAGTTTTGGATTGGGCATTGAACAGCGCGATCCCAATTGGCTTCCTCAAGAGCGACAGCTCGAGTACATCCTCAGGATGTCACATTGCATGGCAGCGTGGAACAACACCCGAAGGTAGCTACATATGCCTGGCTGGTGTGAATTGCATACAGCGCAGCACAGTGTGTGAACAGGCGAGCACGCGCGGGAAGAGCTTGTAGTAGTATCGTCAACCCCTGGCCCCGTTTTCCGTAGAACTGGTGTCTCAAAGACAGGAAAGACGCAAAAGAGCAGAGGCAAAGGACAGCAACGTTGGGCGTGTTGAGATGAGAAGGCTTGGTTGACCAGGGTTCCTCTGAGTGAAAACAATTATGTTTTCCCTCTCTTTGGTCCCTTCTGGTTTCTTCAGGGGCTTAGGCCTCGGTCAGCTGATGCTCGTTTGAAGTTGTCTGTCTGATCACCCGCAGGCAATCAACACACGATGCGTGGACAAATATTGCAAACGTCGACTTGTGACGTGTTTGTCAACGTCCCAAGGTGCTTCAAGACCAAGGGAAATAAGCTGACACGCAGAACGCCGTTGCAACCATCCAGCCAAGCGGCCTCGGGCTGTGAATTTCAACGCGGCGGAAAGCTGTCACGTGGGGAACGTCTGGGCAGCGGGTTGCGATACCCGGCTTGGATTCCATGCACCACTCGCCACCACTAGGACACACCGTACTTTGAATTGCCGACTACCGTCACTACGGCAGCCATGGGCACCAAAAAATCAACGTCACGCGGACGACTTAACAAGCTGACCGAGTATCTGCAGGAAAAAACCGGGAAGCTCGGTCAGCAAACTGATCTCCTGAAACAGTTTCTTACCATACCACCCACCCACTGACACAGGAGTTCCGGACGGACCGCACAAGACTTAACGAAGCCCTGGAGGAGGGACCCTCGTTTTGATGTTCAGGCAGAGCATTGCCGCTTGGATGATGGTAGCATCAAGGCTGATGGCTCCCCTCCCGCGCACTCGAAGGAGGGACATGACACACAAGCCGAGAAGTCCATTGAAGCGCCTTTATTGCAGGTAGCAAGTGACACAAGTAACGACTACGACAGTCGTCCGATGCTTATCTTTCGCCGGGAGCGTCCGCCTGTGATCAATAAAGGCTAGCCGACTTCCGGGTAAACGAGGATGCACGAACAACATTTATCTTCTCTCCATCGTACACCGATATTCACACACAATTCACAGGTGATTCACACGGAACGGACACAACAGAGGTTCCGCATTGGAGAGAGAGAGAGGGAGGGAGAGAGAAAAGGGCAGGCGAATAAAAAACGTGCGAAAGCGATTTACAAAGAAACCCGAGGCGATTGAACAGGATCGGGAAATAAAAAAAGAACGAGTGGGATCTTCGTTTTCTGAAGGACGTGAGCGGGTACACACACAAAGTGCGGACCATTTTGTGTTGCTTCCCGTCCTTTTTGTACAAGATGATCCGGAGATAGCCTCTCCTGCACTTGAATATCCCGTTCCCAAGTACAGGAGTCAAGCCTCCTGTCGCCCGAGCCTCATAAAACGCGCGCATTAAGGTGAGACACCCCAAGCCATGCGAGTACCCGGCGAAGTATGAAAGACTCAAGATGAGCCGGACTTCATGACAGCATGGGGAAGACAGTGAGATGTCGACAACAAAAAACGCCGAGGGGTATCCCCGCGTGCACACGATGGATCGCTTTCCCCCCTTGTTCTCGGTGTCCAGACATGAGCGTCCATCATAATACTATTTACGAGCGCGAAGAAATGCATAGTTTGTTGTGTTCATTTGTCGACAACATTGATTCCTAGCAGTCTCCTGCCTTCTTTAGTGATGGAATTTCAGGGTTTTCTTTTCTGTTACCATGGTGTTTATCGATGAGTAGCATTGATTTCTAGTCTCCCGCCTTCTTTAGTGATGGCTTTTAAACCACGGCGGTTTTCGATGGAGTAGTTCTGCGAAACAAGCTGTGCACTGCCTGTGTTTCGCAGCTTGAAACTCCTTAAATTCCGGATGACGCCGGAATGATAATTCAGGGATATGTAGAAATGAAGCCCTCTGCCAAGAATGAGCGCGTGGGGATACAAAATCAGCCAGGTAGCAGGCAGGGTGTTCGGGTACCCGGCTGACCTACGGCTGCCTTCAGGGGCTTGCAAGCTTGAACTGGAATGGACTCGGTGCCGCACCCATGCGACAGTGACATGTGTCAAGCTGGTGACACATGTCACGAAACGGTGCGCCACGAAAAGTTGATAAGAGGACTTCACAGAGCCTTCTGGGTGTGAGGTGAAGCAGAGTTAAGCAGCCAAGCTCTTGGCGGCTTGAAGCTTGTGGTTGAGCTGCCAGTTTGCTGTCCATATACCGAATGCCACCTGGGAGTTAAAGCCCAACTGTGCAAGGACAGAAGCTTGCGTTGGTCAATGCTGGGTGCTTCGCTTGCAACCAATTTGGCAAGTGATACAGACAATGGTCTGACTAGGTGCCAAGCAGTACAATGCGAGGAGCACACGCGCCGACAGTCGTAACTTAACCTTTGTGGTAGCTTGAAATGCAAGCGAGCTCGTCCAGGCTGAGGTGCTACGCAACAGGACGCCAGCAGGGCTTTCGGCAGACATTTCAAACCGGGAAGAGGGGTCTTAGACGAGGCAGAGTTCCCGCGCTCGTTTCGAACGTAGTGTGTACTGCGCGCGAAGGATCGATCGGCTTCGTTCGTTGCGTGCTAGTATCGGCAATAGGGCGATATGAGGGTGCCCCCCATCAACCTCGTGTATATCCCACCAGGAGGGCTGGCGTTGTGATGCGGCAGGGGCGGTCGCATCCGTGAGGGGCTGTCCATTGAAGCTCGGTATCCTGAGCTGCCGATGGCGTATCGGTAGTCGGGAAAGGCGCTGTAATCCGGCACAAACGGGACGTCGACCGGAGCATAACCCGGCGGCCCCCCGCTGAGCAAGTGTCCTGGAGGCGACCGTCTCCTGCGAGGGTACGTGGGCTCTGCGGTGTCGCTGGGCGCTGCTGTTTCGATCGCGTACGCGGTATCGCTGCCGCCGCCGGTTTCGGCGCGGTGGGATCGGTCGGAAGGCCTGTGTTGGTGGGAGAAAATGTGAACAACCTCAAGAAGCCCCCTACGCGTATTTTAACGAAAGCGGCTAGGTCCGGGAATGTTATTTATGCTAAGGTCGGCGTATGATGGCAAGTCGGGGTGACCTGGGCATAGTGTGGGATTTTGGCGCCAATTATCGCATTTTCAATCGCATTATCGCACGATCATCACATATTGTTGCGTGCGTATTATCGCATATTATCGCACATTATCGCATGTGCGATGATAATTATCGTACGAGTATCGCACATTCTCGCAGACTCCTTTGAGGAAACCGGAGCGAGGCAGGATGGCTTGACAGGCGCAAAAAGTGAGCACCACCCCGTCCACTACGCCGCCACTTCGGGTGCAAAGATGCCTCGAAAATACGGTGGCGTCAGCAATCGAAAGCATCCATGATCGCAAAGTACGCCTGGAGCGCTTGAAATTGGACTACCTCGCCAAGAAAGAGAAGATAACCGGTAAAGCTCGCAGGAGAAAGCAACGGCGGGAGGCGTACCGCCAGAACGTGGAACTGCGGTTCGATTATGACACCAACTGGCCGAAGGAGCTCCTCATGAAGCAAACTGACGCTCGTCGCTTCACCGCGTCACAGAAGTTGTAAATTTGTTGCATTAGTGTGTGGGCCTTTGAAGCGTGGATGATGCCTCTCGCGCTGCTCCCCTTGAGGTTCCTGGCTCATGCCAAAGCGCCGCCGCCCGGGTTAAGGGGTTGCGGCATCAGGCGTGGGCCAGGGCCAGGGAGACTGTTCGGAGGGGTCACCACCCACCGTTCGCGGGCTTCGTTACTTCACTGCCCCCGGCTCTCCCCGGCCTTCGTCATCCCGGGGGAGGGTTTCACGGCCATCCCCCCCCGCGTGGGGAATGGACTGGTGCTGTGCCGCGGGTCCTTCCGTGCGTCCTCGCGACGTCGCCGCTGTCGATGTCGCTGCCGCTGTTGCTGCCGCTGCAGCCACTGTCGGGCGGTTGGTTGACGATCCCGGTCTGCACCCCGCCCGTTGCGCGTCGGCTTTCTTCTTCTCGGCGTTCGCTAGGACGTCCCAAAGGTGGCGGCTGCCGCCGCCGCGTTCGCGACGGTGCGTCGCCCGGTCGTGTCTTGCCCGTGCCTTCCACTTCTCGCCGCTAATTTGTTGCATTAGTGTGATTGTCAGGCCTTCGACTACCCTGAGCAACGCACTATACACACAGAAGTTGAACAAGAAGGACTTGGTCTCCCGCATCCAAGGGTGCGATGCAGGAAGTACGAACGCGGCGCTTCTTGCTTTGGCAAAGCAGCGCGGCATCAGTAGAGTTGGTCCTTCGAGCACAACACCCACCCTGCTCAAAAAACTGCAAGAGTATGACGACAAGTTGCCGTTGCCATCATCGTTGAAAGACTCCATGCTAGCTGTTGATGGTGGCAACGAGTCTGTGTCGGAGGATGATATGAGTCGATGCCAAAAGGGGGGGGGGGGGGTTTGGGCGGAAAAATCCCCGCATAGTTCACCAGGGTCTGACGGGTACTGAGGCCCCATACCCTTCCTAAAACATCATTCTGCGTTCAAATACGCCCTCAGAAGCCTCCGGAGAGCCTTCTATGATGTCCCAAATGCGATTTTGTGGGTTTTTAGGGGGTCCCCCCGTCTGCTGGCCGTAAACCGCCATAGAAGACACATATGCAACCTGATGCTGGGTCGCTCCTCGGAGCAAAATCTCGGCCTAAACACACGTTTTCGGCGTTCTCTATCATTCTCCAGGTGCATTCGACCCTCGGACTTCATAAATTATCTCGCTTACAGGTGTTCCGGGGTGTGCAAAAACAAGGCGAATGGACCCTACAGACCGTACCACGCCCTGCCTGTCTATACAGGCTTTGGGGTCAAATTGCGCCGCCTTGGCGCCATGTGCACCGTTTTGGTCTCGTTCGTGCTGCTTTGGGATCCACTAAGAACTCTGGTCTGATTTGCGGGACGCTTTGCTCGGTTTTGGTGCCCACTTTCACCGTTCAAAGTGCATCCAGTGGTGAAGACTTTGCGCCGAAGCAGGAGAGGAAGCGACCCAGTAGGCGCCACTTCACCGTGAGCGGGTCTCGGAACAGAACTCAAACTGTCCCAGGTGATACTGCCGACCATGGCGGGTGTGTGCGCCACACAGTTTGTCTGACCAAGCTCACTGCACAGGAGCTTGCCACACATCCCTCGGGTCATGTGCCGCCTCTGCAAAGTCATCCAGCGAGAAGCACTTTGCAGCCATGGGTGAGAAAGGTGCCAGAAGGGAAGACATTGCCAGGAAAGCTCTGAAAGCCTGCCCTGAAAGCGGTGAAGCCTGCTTCAAAATCATGAAGTGAACGCGTCGTAGTCAACCGCTTCGACGACGTTTGAGAACGGCTGATGATCGCCTGTTACTTAACGCTTGTCCTACTTCGTTCACCAAGCCTTGCAGAATCACCAGAGTAGCATAACATGATGCAGGTAGAAGCCTAAACAGGCCTTAGAACAGTGAAAGTGGGCGCCAAAACCGAGGAAAGCGTCCCGCAAATCAGACCAGAGTTCTTAATGGACCCCAAAGCAGCACAACCGAAGCCCGAAACGGTGGATGTGGCGCCAAAGCCGGTGCAATTTGACCCCAAAGCCTGTATAGACAGGCAGGGCGTAGTTCGGTCTGTCCCCAATGCAGGGGGCCATTCTCCTTATCTTTGCACGTCCCGGAACACCTGTGAGTGAAAGAAACCACGAAGCCCGAGGGTCGAATGCGCCTGGAGAGTGCTAGAGAACGCCGAAAACGTGTGTTTGGGCTGGGATCTTGCACAGAGAAGCGACCCAGCTTCAGGTTGCATATGTTTCTACTATGGCGGTTTACGGCCAGCAGACGGGGGGACCCCCTAAAAACCCACAAAATCGCATTTGGGACATCATAGAAGGCTCTCCGGAGGCTTCTGAGGGCGTATTTGAACGCAGAATGATGTTTTAGGAAGGGTATGGGGCCTCAGTACCCGTCAGACCCTGGTGAACTATGCGGGGATTTTTCCGCCCAAACCCCCCCCCCCCCCCTTTTGGCATCGTACCATATTGAAGACGGACACTTTGAGAGCGGTGGAGACAGCGACAACAGCGACCACCCTAAACGAAGACGTCAAACATGACATGATGCAGATACAGATATTCTGTGACATAACCAGTAGAATCTAGCGGTCGATTTTCTGCCTCGTTTTTTTTCTTTTTTGGTTGCAGAATTTGGTGCTCCAGGCATGCAGAGACCAAACTGACAGCCCTGCGCAAGTAGTTGGGTAAAAAGCGAACTTTCACTGTAAAAATAATTTTTGGACACCCCTTAGTACGGCAAGACTACGGAAGAAGTACGGAAGAACTACGGAAAACTGGAGAGCGGATCACACCAAAGAAATTATGAGACACCCACAAGTGGGTACGCGAGTGAGAAAGGCTCACGACGAGCTCCGCGGTGCACAACTTGGCGCGACAGCAAATGTCGAATCCGCCGGTTTCCCTGATCCGCTATTTCTCGCTTGAGTTTTTCCGAGGACGCGGAACAGAGGGGTCTTCCTGAGTGCAAAACCTTTGTACTTCCAAGATGAACCCGCAGGCTGCGTGGTGCAGCAGGCCTTTCAGAAAAGCCGCGTTACTTGTGTTTCGGCCGGACAGTGGGGTGATCGCCCGAGACGAAGTGCCTTTGCTCCATAGTACTTCCCAATTCCGTGACGTACAACACCGTCGGGAAGGTTGGCGTTCACTTGTGTCACCGCTTCGGGATTGGGGTACGGTTGTCTTCCACGACAGCGTCTCAGGTGTGATCCGACATTCCTGAGGAACACCCAGCACAGTTTCCCTACGTCGCACCATTCTCGCAATGTCTGCTTTCATTGCAACGATGGACAAACTTGAGAACAGCGATTTCACGATGCCAACCGTGAATGTGAGGTTTGTGTGATTACCATCAGCAAACCCCCACAGAGCTCTGAAGAAAGGGTACACAACAAGAGCGAAGCCTAGACCCAGCCTGCGATCTGTAGTCTGAGCATCTTGCTTCGCAGGACGTTCGTCTTTGCAGCTGACTGCGATACCATCTCAGGGAACTTACCGAAGAACACGAGTAGCAACTCAAGTACCGACTTTCCCGAGTTTCCAACATGGGCACTCATGCAGAACGCAGCAGCCCATGCAGGGCCAAACCTGCCGAGTGTGGCGCACTGCCACAAGAACCCCTTGACCTCTTGAATGCTGTATTCGGCGGCAAGCCATTCCTGAAACTCTGGACCGACTGACGTAATTTGCGGCCTGGCATACAGCCTTTGTCTCCTTCTCAAAGTGAAGCGACGAGATCGCTGCTGTGGCAACCCGGTGCATGCGGTGGACAACTTCAAAGCCCCGCGTGCACGCGAATCCACCTAGAGCAGCACCCCTGTCGACATACACGACACAAAAACGGTCTTGCCAATGAGGCTTCCTCGTCCAGTACATTCAACGCAATCAGTTCGTCTGTCAACTTCGCGAAGTACTGAACCATCTTCTGGATGATACCATTGACGGCATGTGATGTGAACGTCGAGGTGGTGCCACAGGATTCTCCCTTCATCGTTTTTCCATGTCGCTGTAAAGTGGCCACCGGCCTGTTGCGAAGACGGGTCTGGTGGCCCAGAATCGAACTGCAGGGCGACATTGCAGTTTTGGGTTTCCTTCAGGAACTCCATATCTCGCGAGACTAGGTTCAAGCCCAGATCTCTTCGACGCGCCGACGAGACACCTTTGCTTACCCGCTCGTGCATGAGAATACCTACGACGGTGCAACCGTGTCGTCCTGGCTGCCAGCGGCATAACGTCTCTCGCACTCAACCAGAACAGTTCCGTCTAGGATGCGTGGGATGCCAAAGGAAAACGAAGTGACATTGCACTCGAGTCTGGTCGAACAACATCGTCAGCCTCCATCACTTCTCCTTTCCTCTTGGCAAATCCCCGTTTTCACATTTCTTTTGCTCCCAGTGCTCAAATGTCATCAAAAGGCTGCATGAAAAGGTGCGGAAAACCCGTCTGAAATGCATTACCCCTTAGCCGAAACCCGGGCTCCTGGAAAGATCCCGAGCGCCGGAAAATACTCGAGGGACTGCCTTGTGCTCATTTCGAAGGAGGCTAGAGGGGGAGAAAACAATACAACTAAAAACAATGCAACTACAAAGTGGGTCTTTTTTGTTGAAAGCTTACGCATCAGGACCCCCAGGGACCACGCAGTGGCACACCAAATCTGAGGGCGGAGCAAGATCCTCTGCATGAGGCGACCAGACACTCTCTGGCGTGTCGCTCACTGGGGCCAGCACCCCGCGGGTGTATGGGTCGGCCCTTTGCGCATCGGTCGGAACCCACTCGGCACTGATGACGAGGCCGGCAGCTCGTGCGGCGTCGAATATCCTCGTCAAAAGGACATTGGCCGCAAAATTCTTCGAGTGTCCCTTGTTGAGCAATGGACCTCCGGGAGGTTGTCCACCATGAGCCTTACGCGGACGTTCGAATGGAAACTGGCGGTCATCTCGATGCCCCGAAGGACTGCAAAGAGTTCCTTCAAAAAGATGTGGGTGTAACTCAACTCCACAAAGGGTCCCTGTGACACGCGCTCAGATACCCCTTCGAGGACCGCAGCCCACCATTTGGACGAGGCGTCTGTCCAGAGAGTGACCGATGAGGGACAGGATTCTGACCTACTGACCCAGCGATTCTCTTCGACCAGGGAAACAAGATGCTCGACCTCACGCACCGTCGAGGGCGGAACAGCCCTCCTTACATCCCAGGCAGCTGGATCCGATGCCAGAGTCGAGGTCAGCCTCTGCAGGAACGACAAGGAACATCGGGCGTAGGCCAGTTGGAAACGCGTCGTGTACGCGAACCAGACCAAAGATCCGAACACCCGGTAGAATTGGCGAGGGGATACTACTCCAAGCCGAACCATGGCGAGCTCGGGGGAACCAAGCAATTTCGACACCCACGATTCTGCCATCCTATACCGGGCGGGGCGGTCGAACCGGGAGAGTTCGAAATTTAGTCCTAGGAGGTCGAACTCCCTGAGGGGGGCTCCAAACTGCTCGTCGTCTTCGTTGAGCTCGCAGTTAACGTCCCTGCAGCGTTGCAAGAAAGAGTCGAACCGCGAAGTCGCCTCCCGCAACGAGCTTCCCACGACGACAAAGTTGTCCACCCAGGGTAGACCGTCAGCCTCCGGTAGGAGCACCCGGGAGGCCCTCTGAGCTATCGCCGGCGCCCAGCTCCAGCCCATGCACATGGCGGCGAGTTGTGCCTTTACAAAACGGCCCCGCGGCCCTGCCAGGTGCATGCCAAAATACGGTCGGATGTCTGCGTCGAGCCGGAACTGATAAAAATAGCTCCGGGCGTCCGCGAGAAACACCACCGATGAGGCCAACACGCGGTCGATCACCTCGTGAACCGAAGGGAGCAGCATTGGAGGCGGGCGCGCCATGATCGCGTTGAGCTTGCGACCGTCACACACGAACCTCTGCCCACCGCTCTTCTTGTCGACAGTGAAGGCGGGGAGGACGACCCTCAACCCGCCCGATGCGACCTCTGCCACGCCATATCTCACCAGATCCGGGAAGTGGCGTAGCATGCGCCTCGACGTCGTTCGTGTGATCGCCGATGCCATCAGCGCTTCCTCCGCCCCCGGGAGCAGGGCGGACCGGAAGGATTCCCACGAACGGACCACGTCCAGCACACCGCGCAGCAGCCCCCGGCTGTCCAGCGCCGTCAACCTCTCAAGGTTCATGAACGATGACGAGATGGGCGCGAGAGCCTCGCCGATTCTGCGTTGCGTAGGGACGGCCGTGAGGTTGTTGATGAGGAGTTCACCCCCGTAAGCAACACCAACAAAGGGAGTGAACATCGAGGGGGGCAAGTCTTCTTCGGGACCCTCTCCCGGCCCCTGGTAGAACGTAGCCAACGGGTCGGGGAACTTCTTGGGCGGCTTAAACGGGAAAGGGGGTTCAAGACGAAGGGTTAGAGAAGGGACGCCGACGCCCTCGCGGTGTTCCGGACGAGCGGAACCTCGGCCTCCGGAAGGTATCGCATTAGCGCACTCAGCGTCGTATGGCGCGACACACTTTGGATCACCTTCAGGTCGATCCCGCTTCTCAGGAGATGAAACAGGGCGCCCCGCCGGAGAGAATGGCCGGAGAGTGAAATGTTCGCGCGCTTCAGCGCGGTCACAACTCGTCGGAAAGGGAGGTCCGGGAACAGGAGGCGTCCCGGAGGTGTTTGCGACAACAGCGTCCGGAGCTCCTGGTCCTGGGCTGGAGGAAGAATCACTCCTGTCACCTGGCCGAGACGGAAAGGATCCGACTTCGAGCCCACCCAGTTCACCGCCCAGAAACCAGCACTTTCGGTGACGTGCTCTGCCTTTCTCGTCAGCACGTCGTCCACGCGGGCGGCACCCTGCCAGGCCAAAGCCAGCGCAACACGCACCCTGGGGTCCGCTTCCAGGGCAACGGCAAGATGCAGCTCGTCCTTCGTCACCGGTACAGCCTGCTTCGACGGCTTCATCGCGCCGGCCCGTTTCAGAGACCTGACAAAGTCCCTGACGAGCTGGCTGTCGACAGGCCGCCCCAACCGCTTCTCGGCCGACTGTACGTTGACGACGTACTGTACTGCCGAGGCCGCGCAGATGTCTCCACGAGAGAGCAAACGGGTCACGAACAAGACCAGCGCCGTCGGGACATCGAGCTGCGAATCTGCCTCTGCATCCCAGTGACGTCGGAACTCCAGAAAGCGCCGGTACACGGAGTGGATCCCGCGTCGTGTGGACAGCGCCAGTGCATCCGCCACGTACGCGTTCGCAGTCCGGACAAGACGGTTCCGTTCGCCGGGTGAGAGAGGGGGCTCCGAGAGGAGGGGACGTCCGCATCGCCCCGAGACCGGAGGAGGGAAGCGGTTCACGGCGTCTACTGCTTGGCCTTGCTCCTGGTTGCGTTCGTCCGCTGAGGGGCCTGGGGAGCGTCGGGGGGAAGAGCTTCGCCCGAGTGTCGGGTGCGGGGCCTCGGGCTGCGCTTCCTGGGCGGCTTCGAGGCGGGCTGCTCCTCGGCTTTCTGTAGAGCTTGGAAGACGCTCCGTAGAAACGGAGGAAACCCGGCCTCGTGCTGATGCCGGTGCTGGAGGCTGCCTGCAAGAGACCAACCGGCTTTCAGAGCTGTCTTCAGGACCATCATCCGGTGAATGGTGGACGAGGGCATCTGGGTCGGTGGTGTCGTCCATTAGCCGCATGATGGTTGGTGAGATGTTGGGCGTCGTTGGCGACGCTCGGGATGGCATCGAGGATGTCGGCGAAAAAGTCGCGGATGTGCACCAGGGCCAGCGACTTCTCGATGGGGCTGAGGCCGACCCAGAGCTGGGGGTCGAGGAGCTCTGGCCCGGGGGAGAGGAGCGTGGGGGAGCCTTGGACCGACCCGCCCTCCCCCAGCGAAGGCGGGCCCTCCGGAAAATCCGGAAGGGGTTGTGAAGACCCAGCGTAGGGCTGGGGGGGCTCGGCGCGGGGCTGGTAGAGCTCAGCGTACGGATGGTGTCGGTACACTGGCGGCGCGGCGTCCTCGATGGCCCGCAAGAGGCCGCAGGAGGAGCCCGGCAGCAGGACAGCCTGGGGTAACCGAGAGACGTCGATAAGAGGCGGAGGTGGCGGGAGCTGGCCTGCGAGCGGCCCCTGACGGGGCGCTGGGCAGGGACAGGAGTCCAGCGGCGTGGCCGCGGCGGCGGGGAAGGACCCAACGGGCATCGCTACCGGCGGAGGCGCGGGGCAACCAGGAGGCGCGTCGCGTGCGGGGTGAGTCGTCGCCGCGGGGACAGGCTCAGGCCGCGGCGAGTCGCGCGTCGGGAGAGCCGCCATCACCAATTCGGTGAGGCGCTCGACCTGCCGCTGCAGGCGGTCCATGCGGTCTGAGTCGCCGCCCCGGCTGCCCTCGGTGGAGCCGCAGTCCCTGAGGTCGCCATCATCCGGGTCGTCGCTCTCAGCGAACGAAACGCGGCGCGCCGCCGGCGGAGATAGGGCCGCGGTAGAGTCGGTGGGGGTGGCGGGGAGCGGCATGTGCCCCGGCGTCTGTGGCGGGGGCGCGGCCTTCGGGGACGAGCGCAACAGGTCTGCGAACTCGCCCTCGGTGGCGGAAGGCGCCGACGCGACTGCGAGCCACGCCAGTACCCACTGGGCGACGCCCTCCGGGGGGGCCTCCTCATCGGTGTAGCCCAAGGCGCCCAGGAGGCGCCTCAGCCCGGCTTCCGCGGTGCCCTCGACCTCGCGGGCGACCTTCAACACCGTCGAGAGACGGCGGTTGTTGGCGGTGAAGGAAAAAAGGGACGGGACATCAGTCCCGACCACCCTCTTCACCCAACTCACCGCGCCCGACCTGTCGAGTTGCTTCGGCATTTTTGTTGAACGCTTACGCCCGCCACTAAACCCAGATTTACCTGTGTTTCGTGGGGGGCTGCAGCACATTTTCCTCCTTTGATCTATCAACTGGCAGTCTCCTCAAGCATTTCCTACAAAGCAGGTGCTTATACAAAAAAATAATTTTTGGACACCCCTTTCGAGTTTTCCGTAGTTCTTCCGTAGTTCTACCATGGTTTCACCGTACTACCGTCTTCGGAAAAATATTGGATAGGAAGATTTTTGGATAGGAATACTATTTGGACAGGAAATATTTTGCATAAAACGGCCTTCCGCGGAACATTTGGGTATTTTCCCGGAAATTTTGTTTTTGAATTTATGTCTTCTCTGATTGCCCGCACAGCAGTAGCTGCTTTACCCGGACGGGATTTTCTGCTCGGCTCTCTTGATGTACACCCCGGACTCCCACTCCGGATTGCAGGAGTGGGTTTGCGGTCATTTGTGCGGTCGGCCTCACTCCCTCAACGCGGGAGTGGCCTCCCGCACGTTTTCACTCCCGCATTGACTTAGTATATGGCTGCTGAAGTCCGGGGTGTAAGAGTTCCCGAATGACACTGCCTTCGTGCGAGCCGGCTCATGGTTCTGGAGTCTTCTGGAGACCGTATGCTGTTCTTTCGTCTGGACAACTTCATCTGTCGTAGTATCAGCTGGCACCATCTACTGGGCTGGCGGGATAGGGGCGATCACGGCCGTAAAATGCGCATGCTGTCGTGTCTTGGTTCTCATTGTTGCAAACCCCAACCAAGCGGAGAAAGTCACAAAATCTTCCCCCGGAACCCCCCTACCCCTAAGCATACAGTGCATACGAGTCGTATTCTCGTATCAGATTCTCGTCTAAACTCGTCATACGAGTTTAGACGAGAATTTTTTGAAGGTGGTTTACTGGGCACAAGGTCATTTTTGGGACATATTCTTTGGTGCAAAGAAATGTTGTGTGAGGAAAACCGTTCCTGGGCTGGTTCTGGTCCATAAAAGACGCAACGCGACCAAAGAGGAAGCGATGGCAGCTGCAGAAGCTTTTCGCCGTGATAAAATTGATGTCGATGCTGCCAACATCAATAATGCCGCCCTCACCCAAGCAACTTCAACATTCTGACCGTCACGCTTGTTGGTGCAGTTCGTTAGTCAGGAACTCGCGAGGCTCAAAAAGCCTGAAACTCTCCGAAAACTGGCGTCCCTGATCGTGGGTGACTGGGGAAACATGGTGGCCGAGCGTGCTTGCTTGTGGGCTATCATGGGACCAATCATGTGGCTCATCCATCTCGTGTCCTGGACGCCGCGGTCGCAGTCCCTGCAGCCGCGGTCCAGCGGCGGACGCTGAGGTTCCGAAGAGGAGGATTCGGAGGCGTGCTCGTCAAAGCTGCCTGTCGTATCAGAGGCGGTCGACGACACGGACGCCGAGGAGCTCGGCGACCCGTCCGACCCGGCCGCCCCTCCGTTCGCACGCGCATTCCGTCCCCACCGCGCTGCGAGAAACACACCCCCGGACAGGATTACCGCCAGCGCACGTTTCTCGCCAGCGTCAGCTGTCGCCAGGCGCAGCTCGTTCGTACGCCTGCAGTCCACCCCTGCCTGCACACCGTCGTAAGACGGTCGTTGCCTCGCAAGCTGCGTCCAGGTCGTCTGCCGTAGCCGCGCCCGGATGGCGTGGTGCCTCTCGCCCCTTTAAATCGTTGGTCTGGACTTTGCGTCTTCTTGTTGCGTTAGTGGTATGGTCCTTTGACAGAGTGTGCCGGTGCCTCTAAAACACGGCTGAGTCACGCATGCTCTTGACAGACGCTAGCGTCCGACATTTCGCACGCGCGTCGCAGTCGTTGGGTGGTATTGACAAGGGGTTTTATCGGACACTCGGATGAGCTTCGTTACTTCACTGCCGCAGGTTCCCCCCTGCCCTGGGAGGTCCGCTTGGCTGCCTTCGAGTTGCGTTTCCGCGTTGGTGTTGTTGCTTCGCTTTTGGACTCCTTCTTCGACTTCGCACGGTCCCAACGTCCTGGTCTGCCCTTGGTGCACGTCTTGCGCTCAGTCTGCGCGTCTCTCCTGCTTGACTTCGTGCTTCCATCGAGCGCTCCCATCCCGACGGGTAATGCGTCTGCGGTCGAAAACTGCCATTCAGTGTTGCAGCTTTGCGGAGCCCAGCCTGCGGTACGGCTCGCACCTTGTCGCCGGCCTTCTTCGCCGTCTGCTCTCGTGCGGCGGCTTCGTAGGCGCGCATCACAGCTTCAAACGCCTGCTGGTTCGCTATTTGCGGTCGCTTGTTGAGTCCAGCCATGTTCCCGCCTCCGAGAGACGTCAGGACGTTGACTTGCATCTCAAGCGCCGGGTGAATCGGCGTCTGCACGATACTCGTCAGCCGTCGCATCGCGCTCTTCATCGCGTACGATTTCGCGGTCACCGAGTCCCGATACTCGGCTGTCGCTCGTCTCTGAGCCATATCCATCGCGCGATTCGATAGAGCATCGGCGTCGATATTCTGCTCGCGCGGCACGTGCTCCAACTTGATGTCGGTGCCTTTCTGCCGCAGTTCCGCCACCTCTGCCTGCGCCCTCGTCTTGTACGGTCGCAGAGCTTCGGAACAGCGCGCGTTTCCTGTCATCTGGTCAACGACAAGTCCGCTGTCCCCCCGAACAACCAGCTCTCCGGCTGGTCTTGCAGTCGGTGCAAGACGGCTCCTGCACCCGAAACGGCCCCACGCGTCCCGTTGTTCCGCGAGCCGCCGTCGAAGAAGACTGTTGTCAGCGGTTCGGGTAGTTCGTCCCTCGCCAGCCACTGTTTTTCTCTTCCTCCCGTGTTGCGTTTCTCTCGACGCCGAGTTTTGAGCGGCGTCAGCGTCAGGCCGCTAAAAAGCTCGAAGTCAATTGCGAGTTCAAAGAACGTCGCAGAGGCGTCGTCTTCTTGCTCCGCCCATCGCTTCGAGGAGCTCCATTTTGCCATCGCTACGAGCATCTCTTGCGAGTCGGGCCACGCTGTGGTGCTCGGCCGGGCTCCCTGCACATCGATGGGGTACACAGCAGTCGGTGGCTTAGGGCACCATCCCCACGGGTAGGTGTCGACAGAAAACTCCTTTCTCCGACAGTCCTTCACAACTAATCCATCCACCTTCTGTCGGTCGAGCAGAATGCGCGCACACCTTAGCTGAATCGTCCCTGCCATGTCCGCCGCTTGGTCGTGTTGCGCCTGTTTCGGCACGACGCCACAGAGAGCGAGACATTTCGGCATGTTCGGAAGACTGGCGACGAGGTGCGGGTACTCATTCCTGATTGCTGTCCACCTCGTGCAGTCCCACCACATGTGGTGCTCGTCTTCCGGTACCCCCGCGTCGCAGTACTTGCAGACATCGTGCCCAAGCCGCTTTCCCGTCAAAACAGCGAGTGATGACTGCCCGCACCAGCCCTTGCTGGTATCCGGTCAGCCCTCCTTCCGTCAACAATCGTCGTGTCGCCGGACCGTCGATGCCGTGGGCAATCCCCTCGAATTGTCCTCGCACGATCTTCGCATACCTGCTGGTGCGGACGGCCTCCCTCACCGCGTGCTGAAACTCGTCTCTCGCAACTGCCGCCCGCCTCTTTGCGCCTCTGTCTTCTGCGTCGGTGTCACAGAAGAGGTTCCATTCCTCTGGTTGCGCCGGGTCTCGTAGACGTCCAAGCTCAGTCCACGTCCAGCCTACCTCTCCGACAGCCTCCTGGAACAGGGCTACCGGTCCCTTCTTCTTTACGTTGAGTTCTCCGCGCTCCTCTCTTTCGCGCCTTATTGCTCGTACCTCTTCCGCAAATCGCTTGAGTCGTGGTCGTCTGCCTAATTGCTGCCCGAGCGTGAGCAGCCGCCGATGCAAAACGACAGAAGCCGGGTCCAGCCGGTGTCCGCGGCACAACACATTCAGCACTATTGCGCCGTTCCGGCGTGGGCTTCCGGACCAGATCTCCGCCATTGTTGCTCTCGTCAAAGCTTGAACGTACTTCTTGGGTGGCTGCCACACGGCGGTTCCATACAGCGCCTTGGTCGTTGCTGCAGCGGCTACGTATCCTTCCCTTTCTTCCATCGGTACGGGGAGGTGTCGAGCCCGGCGGGCGATGGCTTGTGCCTTTTCGTGTCGCCCCTTTATGCGCTTGCTCGGCCTCGGCGATCCTTGACTTACCGAAAGCATCGCCCCCAGCACGTCGAAAGTCTGCTGTCTCTCTATCGTCTTCCCTTGCACTTTCACCGTCCTCTCACGGCTTTCACCGTCCTCTCACGGCTTTCACACGTTGTGTACCAGTAGGACTTTGCGGCTCCGACTCCCAAGTCTGCCGCGTTTGCGAATCGTGTTGTTGTTTGTGTGGCCGCTTTGAACTGTTTCTTGTCGCTCGTCATGGCCTGGGTGTCGTCGGGCAGGAAGGTCAATGCACGTCCAACTTCTTCCTCGCTTCCGAGTACCTCTACCGCTCGGATCCATACTGCAACAAGCGCATTCAGCAGCAAGACACTCAAGGGACACCCCTGCAAAATGCCGTTTGCTGCGTTGAAGGCTTCCCCTGGTTTTAAAGTGTCTCCTGATGGCAGAGTATACCCCCCTTAGCGCTCTCAGGACCCCTTTGTCGATTCCCATGTACTCCACCAGTCTGAACATTATGTCGTGAGGGAGGCGATCGAAGCACTTCTCGTAGTCTACGGACAACCCATACAAAGGCCGTCCGCACTCGATTGCATGCTCGATCCGCAAGGCTACTTCGAACATGACGTCGTCCGCCCCTCTCAGAGGCACCGCCCCGCGTATTCCATCGGGTATCCATTGGCAGACCCACTCGCCCAGCATCCGAAGCCGCGTCGCCGCCCAGAGTCGGTAGACAGCACTTGTCACCGAGATTGGGCGCAAGTTCATCGGTCCCGTCTCTCCCTCATTCTTTGGTATGAGAGTTATCAACGCCGTCAGAAGTGTCCGAGGCCAACGGCCAGTCTCTTCGACTGCCCAAAACAATTGCGCGAACCGCTCAATCGCTTCATCTGGCAGCGCCGCCAATTCGTGGACTCGCCAGCCTTCTGCCCCCGGTGCCGTTTCCTTGCCCAGCTTGGTAAGAGTTTTCAAGAGATCTCCCTTCGCTATCGGCGCAAGTGCAACCGGCTGTCCGTTTGATAGATGCCTCAAACTGCTCCTTGAAGTCATCCCATCGCGGCGCCGAGTTCCGGAAGTGTCTCTGAAAAACTCCCCCACGCGTTTGGCCCACGTAGGATCCTGTCCATCTCTTCCGGGTTCCATGTAACATTCCCATCCTCGTCTCTGACGAAATTCACCTGTTTCCTGTCTTCCTGCTTCAGCCATGAGAAAATCCGCCCGGGTCGCATCTTAACCGCTAGCTGCATGCGGTCTCGCCATTCTCGTACGCGCGCGTCTCTCACCTTCTCGGCGAGTTTACCCTGACATCCTATCAGGCCTTCCATCATGTGCATGAGGTCCGCCCCTACAGGTGGGCTTGGTCTCCCCCATACTTTCTTGTACGGCCCTTCAGCCATAAGGCGTGTTCCTATCCTTTTCGCTTTCTCCCATCGTCGCTTTCTCATCCGATCGGTTTGCATGCTCGCCGGTCCGTCGGCGGCAATGGCCTGCAGCTGCCTCAGGAGACGTGAGGTTGAGCGTTCTTCTACGCCGGCCGCCACTCCGGTTCGTCTCCCCTGCGGTGCTGCGGTTGGCCGGCTTTGGATCTTCGTTTCTCTCGTCCGGCCTGTGAACTTCTTCTCCAACTTCTCGGACCTCCTCGCCAGATACTCCTCCGCAGGTCCCGACGCCAGTCTCCACGCCTCCTCCACCGCCTTCCTGGCCAAGGCCTGCGCAAACCTATCTCTCGTCTTTGCCAGCGTCTCCTCGGCGAGCGATCTCTCATCTTCCTCGCTCAGGTTTGGCATTCTTCTAGGAAAAGCCGCCGGCCTCACCATAGTTCTTTGTCGGTCCTGGAACCTTTCCAGATTCATTCGGACGACAATCGCGTGGTGCGTTGGTATCGGCTTGACCTCCACGACCTCTACGCTTTCGACTGCTTGCATCGCAGCCTCGTTGGCTAAAACGAGGTCTATCCGCGTTCCTCCCTCTGCCTGCCAGCATGTTTTTGCTGGCGACGTCCCGTTTCGCATGGCGACATGGTGAGCCACGTCGGTCCACTGCCCAATCGAAGTCGCGGCTCGCAGGGTCCGCGATGCTTCCACTGTTGTGTTGAAGTCGCCTAGGATAAGGGTGGGGACGCTGCCGAGGGCAGAAGCGGCTTCGGACACCCTCTCGAACAAGCTCTCTCTCGACTCCTGTTTGCCGGCATGCCCGTATACTGTCATCATGTGCAGCATGTTCCTTCCTCCTCCAATTGGCGTGGCCACGTGGTGCCATCTTCCTGTATCCCACAACGTCCTTTCCAGCTCATGGTCTTTTCCAGGAATCCAACCCTTTCCTTCCCCCGCTCGGATATAAAACCCCACCCCGCCAGGTGCGGTCTGCGTCCCGCCTCTCGCCGCTTTGGTCGTCGGTTGTGGCTTCGCCGTGCACAGCCGTCCCCCCAATTCCTTTCGGACAAGTTGCTCATACACCTTTGCTGACGGTGCATCCAGCCGTAGTTCTTGCATCGCTATGAAGTCCGCGTCAAGCGTGGCGACGTCGAGGTAGTGCTTCCGGTAGGAAGTCACGTTTACCGTCGCGACGGATATCCCCTCGGCCGGGTCGTCTTCCGCCTTGATCTTTGTGAGGGCAGCGTCTGCCAGGGCGGCTGTCGTGGCTGCGAGGTCGACTTCTCGTGGCACGGGTGCGGTTGTCGGTGTGGGAGCGGTGTTCTTCGCTGGGCGATTAACAGCCTCGCGAGGGGCACGGTATTGGTGTCTGCTTGTTCCGGCACCTGCAGGCTTTGTAAGGGGAGCTGGAGTCGGTCGTAGTGTAACGGTTGGTAGGTTATCACTAGTGTCCGGTCCGCCCCATCTGACCCCCACCGCTTTATCACTCCACGATGGGCGGCATTCACCACCCAGATGTTGCACTTTAGCACCTGTGCTGCTGCATTCAACGTCAGCTCGTCTCCGTATGTTCGGTCAGTTCCCATTCTCTGCAGGTACTGCCCCATCCCTTCTCCTCCCAAGTAGTCGTAGTACCTTGCGGTATTCGCTTCTATGTCCCGGACCACTCGCTCCCTCAAAGTGCCAGCGTCGATCCCGCCGTAGCTGTCCGCAATTGCCGTGAATTGGCAATTCTCGTCTCCCGGAACTCGGATGTACCTTGCGCACATACCGCGCGCCGTTCGTTCCATCCACTCATAGTCGGTGTCGTCGTTATCTGCCGTTCCCGTTACATCCCCTCCTCCGACCAGACTGGCCTCGCTTCATTTCGCGGTCGACGATACAAAACCGGCCAGCGTCGACTGCCTGTCCGATTTCTTTGTCGTGGATGCAGCGGAGTTCTGCATCTTCGCCGGTGGCTTTGCCTCGTTTCGTTCCTGAGACGCCGATTCGGTGCCGGACCTCGCCCTTTTCTTCGCCCCCGTCCTCTGGCCCCCGGGCTTGGTGCCTTTCGTCTTCTTGGTCTTCCCTTCCTCGCGGTCCGCACTCGGCTGTCGCCGCGGTGACGGCGACTTCAGTGCTCCGGCCTGCTTCGTCTGCACTTCCGCCAGTCGCTTGGTGAGGTCCTCGATCTGGCGCAGAGCCTCTTTCAGCTGCGCGCGCAGCTCCTCCATCACTGTTGCCTGGTGCGCCGGCTCTTTCCGTAGCAGTTCAAAAAACTCCGCCCAGGTGTATCTCTCCTGCTCCCATACTGAACCGACCTCTGCAGGGTCTCGTCTCTTCTCCGGTGCCGCTGCTTGCACCCACCTCTGTTCGGTCTCGGCGATCGGCCGGGCTGAGGAAACCTCGATGCGTGTCCCCCCGCCGGTAACACCGAAGACCCATGCGGGCGGTTCCGTTCCCCTCACCACAGCGAGCACCCTTCCTCTCTTCGGAATGACTTTGATTGCGGTCACCCCCTCCCATCCTGCCGTTCTCAGAAAGGCTTCAGCTTGGGCTGCCGTGGTCCGTTTTGCAAATCCGTAGACGTCCCACGGCATCCCGTTCCTTTTTGGCACGGCCTTCTCTCCCACCGCGGTCCGGACGCGTTCTTCGGCCTCCGGTGCCACCCGAAGCCCGAGCCCACGCCTGTTGGCCGCCAGCCTCCGAGCCTGCAGGCGCCTTGCCAGCTCCCTTGCCTCAGGGAGACGATCAGCCAGCCAGACGATCGGCCCTGCGTCCTTCTTATCGCGCACGAAAACACCGCGATGACCCGATGCAGCTTCGAGCTTCTTCCCCTGCTCGCCGGTGACACGCAAAAGTGCGCCGATAGATCGCGCCGGGTCCTCGGCTCTACCGCGTGTCTCAACACCGGTGATCCCGATGGCCCGGCCGTCAACGCCCGCCTCCCCTGCGAATCGCTGAAGGTAAGCTCGCAGGTTGCTAGTCGCCTCTTCCCACTCCCCCGGCGTTGTGTACTGCCGGGGAACATGCACAGACAGTCGATGGGTGTCATCCCTCTCACGCGCGTCTGGCATTGGCGCTTCCCTCATCGTCAATAACGAACTGACCGGCTTTTCTCCCAGCTGGAAGAGGGTCCCCGTCGTCGTCTCAACCCGGGTTCCTCGCCTGATTACGACCGGGCTTGTGTGCCCCTTCAGGCCTGCCGGCTCTGGCACCGCGCCTAGCACCACCATCGCACATGCTCCTTTTCGCACGCCTTCACCGACGGCTTTCTTCGTCTCTGCACGACTCGCAATGGCAACGCCTGCGATACAACCTTGCAGCGCCTGCACGTCGACGACCGGCACGTCCCAGTCCTCACTTCGCAGCTCGGCATGCTGCTTGCTCCTCTTCGCTGGCACCCATTGCCAAGGGGCCTCCGCCTTTGTCTGCGTCGGCCGCATTGTCTCATCAGAGTCAACGCGTTCCAGGACCACCGCTCGGAGGTGCAGACATGTTGATAATCGTTTGTGTGATTTTCTTGTTTCCCAGTCCCTCTTCTTGTTGCATTAGTGGGGGAGACAAGGCATGCAAATGAGTACCACACTATGCCAGCTTTTCGCTACGTGACTCCAGAAGGGTCACTTTTTCCGCGCTTTCGGCGCGGCGCAACTCTAGTCGGTTGCAACTGTACTTGGAAGTTACTGACTATTTCATACCGTCTTCGGAAGAATATCGGATCAGTATAATTCGTTGTCATTTACCCCCCCCTAGACTTTACACCCGATGAGGCGGTTTTCCGCTGGGTGCGGGGACGCAAGCTTTCGGTGGCGGCTCTCGGCCGTGCTGTTGTCGTGGAAGACATCCAGCGTCACCCACCCAGTCGTGACGTGTCGAGCCAGCAGGACGCCAAGAATCGCCGTCACCAGCTCGCGCCGCCGAATCGGCGTCGGAGGAGCCAGCCGATCCTTCCATCTCCAGCTCTCGCGAGCGAGGACGGTCCGTCGCGTCGGGTCCAGGACGACCACCCCACCCCCCCGGTCGGATGCGTCCGTCCAGACGTGCACTCGCCGCGCTGGGCGCCTGACTCTGCGGGGGGAAGCGTCCCCCAGCCAGCGATCACCAGCTTCCAGCTCCGCGAGCAGCTCCTGCGGGAGCTCCACGAGCGTGTCCCAGTCGCGGTAGGTGAGGCACCTGCCACTCACCAGTCGGCTCGCACGCAGCAGCCCGGGATACGCCGCCGCCGGGGACCTCATGACGTACAGTGCCCAGCGCAGGCACCCGATACGCTGTGCCAGGGCCCGGAAGGACGTCACGCGTTGCGGCTTGTTCGCGCGGCAGACTGCTGCCCATTCCCGCGGGATCGCGATCGTCTTTGTAGCTAGGTCCAGATCCAGACCGTTGAAGGTACCGACTTGCGAGGGGCCTTGCGCCTTATCCTCCCGGATCTGGATCCTGGTGTCGGCAAGCACGGCCCTCAGGCTCCGCTCGTCCCGGACGACGTCGGACCTTGTCCAGCCCCCGTAGGCTATGTCGTCGTAGATCGCCAGACTGCGGCTTCCGATGCCGGCCAGTCGGCGGACCCCCAGGGTCGTCAGCTGGGCGATCGCCGGCGCGCGCGCAATGCCCGGGACGGCTATCCGGAAGACGTAGTACGCGTTGGCCGCCCTAAACCCCAGGTAGTCCGCCAGCGCGTCGGACACCGGAAGCTGGTAGAAGTAGCCCAGCAGGTCTAGGGTCGCGAACCAAGCGTGGTCCAGGACGAAGCCCTCCACATCCCTGAGCGACGGGGTGATGGGGGACAGCGGTTGGGAGGTGCGGCTGTCAAAGGGCCTGCCATCGATCAGCAGACGGGTCTCTTCCTTCCCCTTTTTCGGGATTTTGAACACCTTCAGAGTGATCCGCGGCCTCTTTTCGACTCTCCTAACGACGCCACTCTGCAGCATCACCGCCAGGTCGGCCTCGGTGATGTCCGAGCTCGGTGGAGCGTGGTGCCTCTCGTGCGAGAGGAGCATGGGCTCTCGCGTCAGCTGGCGCAGGACGCGAATCTCGTCCTCCCACAGGCCTCGCTCGACCTTCCCGTAGTCGGCCTTTGTGACCGGCATGGTGTCGATGGGCCCGCGGGACGTTCTGTACACCGGGCTCGGTGCCTTCGTGTACGTCCTCGATGCCAGTTCCGATAGCGCCTCTTCCTGAGCCCGAACCCCTTCGACGTGCGTGCTCACGTCCCCGCGCAGCAGCCAGTCTTCCAAGGTCACCGCCCTGTCGAAGTCGGCCTCGCTCTGCTCGCCCATGTCGCCCCGTAACCGGCTTTCCCCCCATGCGAGCAGGCGGTCCAGATACCCGGCTGCCCCGGGATGGCGGCTGTTTGCCCAGTCCCGCAGGGGATGCGAGCTCTTCAGGTCCTGTGCGTACTCGGGGCAGAACGTGCTCGTCCTGGCCGCACCCTTCACCTTGAGCACGCCATCAGGTCGCCGCTCACCGGCGTGTGGAGCAGCAGCGACGCGCGAGCCGTCCTCACGCTGTCCGGGGTCAGGCAGCCCCAGAGATAACGCTTCAACGTGTCCTTGGACTGGTGACGGGCCATGAGCAGGAGGTCCTCCCAGCCCGCCCCGCTTCTGGCCAGGTGCTGGAGCGCCCCTCTCTTCCAGCTGTGCTCTGCACAAACCGGGAACAGCTTCCTCGCTTCCCGCAACAGCTTCCTCGTCGTGGCCTCGGTGAAGCGAGCCCCCCGCTGCACCCACCTGCTTACTCGCAGCGCCACGCCCAGGGGGACCCGGTAAGTCACCTCTGACTCCCTCATACGTAGGCTCGCCTCCTTCGTGGTCCACCACGAAACTCGGAGCAGACCCGGCCCCACGATGACCACGTCTGTCGGGGCCAGGGCCCGCAGGTCCGCCATCCGCAGCGCTCCCGCCCACGCCAGGCAGGCAGCCACCGTCACCTGCTCGTCGCCGCCCCTGACCAGCCCCTCGACGAGGGTCCGTTGCTGCTCCAGCGTGATCGGGGGGGCATGCGCCGGCACTTCCCTGCGCTCGAGCCTGGCTTTGAGGATGGCCTTCTTCATGGCCGCCAGATCCCCCGACGGCACCCCGAGCTTCGCCCCCAGCACCTCGACGTACTTGCCGACGGAGGCCGTGCGCATCTCGCCGGTCCTCGGCCTGCCTCTCTGCCCCGGCACCCTCGCGACGTACGCTTCCAACTGCTCCTGTGTCATGCCCTTGCCGAGCATGGCGGTCGCGAACGCCTTGATTCTCAGCGCGGGGGGAGCCGCCTGCAACCCCGCCACGGCTGTGAACCGCGTCAGCGACGCCACGATCGACGCCCGCTGCGCCGTCGTCTTCTTCGAGGTCGCGCCGCCCTCGAAAACCGCGACCCGCCTCTCCCACGCGGCAAACCCCCCTCTCTGGGAGGGGAGTCACCCGTTTTTTGTCCTGCGGGAGACGGGCCCGTGCGAGAAACGGCAGTCCACCCTTGTGCATCTGCCTGCTTTGAAATTGCGGCAGGCCGGCGCCTGACGCGGAGGGACCCCCCGAGCGCGGGGCGGAACCGACTTCGGCGCCGCCTTGAACTGCGCCGTGAACCGGCGCCGGGCCTGCCGCACTCACTCGGGCAGAAGTTCCACCCTCAGCACGTCGCGCATCACTAGCGCTGCGCTGGGGTCGCGGGTCTCGTACTCCGCGTTCTGCTCCTCGTAGGAGTGGAAGAGCCCCCCCAGGCGGAGGATCCACATTCGTTTCGGGGGACCGGATTCCCCGCGGCGCAGGCGGACGAGGTCACGGACCCGTTCCGTGACATCGTCCCGCCTGTCCTGCAGCTGTTGGTTCCCCTTGCTGTACAGCCCTAGTCCCCTAAGGCACTTTTCCCAAAAAGTTCGGACCAAAGGAATCGAACCGCGGCCTACGGGGGACCAGGCGGGTGCGGTAACCGCTAGACTATGTTGCCAAACCTCGGGCCAAAATTTGCTTTTAGCGCCTGATCAGTTGGGATTCTTATCGGAAAGTGCGAGGTCGTCATTTACTCGTTTTCAGTGTCCCAGGACGGCATTTCTGCCCTCTGGGAGCTTCTTTTGCCCGGTTTGCGAATAACTCAAAATGAGTCCAAAAGTATCACTCCGTAGTGAACAAGAAAAGTATCCGCCGTTTTTTGTAGCCCCTTTCACACCGAGGATCGGTACTGAAGATCGTGTATCGAGCAAGCTTTTACCCTTATGCTCTACGCGAGATTTCTGTTCCCGCTGAGCTTGCCTTAGGACACCTGCGTTAATGTGTAACAGATGTGCCGCCCCAGCCAAACTCCCCACCTGACTGGTGTCTCCAAACGAGGATTCGCGAGCCGAAGCCCGTTTGTTGCTGGAAACGGATAAGCTACGGATCCGAAGACCCTAACCCCACAAGGGAGCAGCTGCCGTCTTCCCATCATTGGATAAGTAAAGCGACAACAAGAGTAGTGGTATTTCATTGTTGCGGCCTCCCACCTATTCTACACCTCTCGTGCCACTGCACAAAGTCAGACTAGCGTCAAACTCAACAGGGTCTTCTTTCCCCGCTGACAGTTTCAAGTCCGTTCCCTTGACTGCTGCTTCGCCAGATAGTAGGTAGGGACAGAAGGAATCTCATTGGTCCATTCATGCGCGTCTTTAATTAGAAGACGAGGCATTTGGCTACCTTAGGGTTTTGAGGGTCGGTGGTTCGCTTCCCGCCGGAAATCGTTGTTTTGGGTTTTTGAAACAGCCCCAAAACCGATCTTTGTCCATCTGCACGCCAGATTTTGGTCGCCACGCGAGCTGATTGCTTGCCCATAATTGCCAGGGATAGCTCTTTCCATCCCAAAAATTCCAAAAATTTGGCCCAAAACGGGCTGCTTTTCAGACAAAAACCTGTGACACTTTCTTGTGGAATGAGTGGTATCCTTCAAGACCACGGGAAGTTGAACTTGAACCGAGAGCTACCCGTGAAGGTGTGTGTGAGCTTGTGTGTACGACCTGGTTCGTTTGCGGGATAAGAAACCCTGGGGGATAACACACTGCGTGTTTTCCCCGTGGAAGCAGAAAAATACAAAAATGGCACACCTGCCCGGGCTGTAGTAACGTGACGGGTCCCCGTACCGCGGACAGTCTCGAGGAGACCTCGTCGGGGAGTCGTGGTGCTGGGTGACTTTCGGAGAGTAGCTACCGTTGCGTGCTGCTATTGCGGCTTGGCGGTCTCTCTGCAGCTTGAACAGCCTCTCCTTGAGATCCAAAGCTGACGTCCGGCCTTGAAGCTCTGTAGGCCGTGGCTTCGGTGGTGACTTCGTGCGCACGACACTTGATGAAGAGTTGCTCGAGGCGCGGTAGACCTCGGACGACGCACTCGACACCGAAATATGCCTGTTGTTGACGTCAGTTCCCGCGGAGTCTGACGACACAAGTAAACTGGCCTTCGGGCCAGCAGTCGCAGCCAAGCGCGCCCCGTGCGACTCGGACCCAAGCGAAGCCTTCCTCCTGGCTGGCGTTGGATCAGGGCTTCCCCTCCTTTCGGCGTCATGAAACTGACTCGACGTGGAAGACATCGCCAAGTTCGCGGCGGACACGTCCAGGTGCATTGCAGACGGGTGCCGCCGGGGTTTCGAGCGGCTGTGGCTGTGCGCTGTCATCTCAGGGCTGGGGCTCAGCTCGGGGCTGTGGGACTCCGTCGACACCCCGTCGCCATCTAACGGAACGGTCGGCGGAGTGTCCCCCTTGGTGAAGATGCCGGGGACCCGGTTTTGGGTCAAGATGAACTCTTGGTAGTCCACATCGGGCAGCTTCCGAAGCAAGCTCTTCGTAATCGCGCTCGGACCCGGGCTTGTGCCGGACTGGTGGCTCTGCGTGGAGCGGCTCGACTCCCGGTCGACGCTTCTCGTGTGCCCTGCCGGGGCTGGCTCCCTTTCGCCGCTGGGAGCGGCGTGTGTTGACGTTGGGGGTTCCACGCGCTGAGCGTGCACCGGAGAGCCCGGCCCCAGCTCGGTGTTCCTCGCGGCGGGCGGGTGCTCGGCGCCGACGACGCGCGTACCGGGGTTCGGCGCAAGGTCTTCGGCGTAGGGCGAGTCGAGACCCGCGGTCAGGTTCGACACCAGCCGCAGCAGCCGCGCCGAGTCCTCCCTCCAAGCCGGCAGGCTTGCCCGCGCACTTACCGCGTGGCTCTCCCCTGGCGTGCCCCCGTCGCCGCGGCTCTGGGCGCGGTACGCTTCGCTTGCTGAAGACACGGAGGTCCGCGAGCCTCCGCTGCCTTCGTTTCCCGTGCCGGCGGCCGACGCCCCCGGGCTCGCCTTCGGCGTCAGCGGCACGCCGTCAGCCGCGTCACTTCCGCCCGCCCGCGGCGAAGCGGGTTCGTTGGTTCCAAAGGCCCTCGGCGGCGGCGGTTCGCCGTCACGGGGATCGACCGGCGACAGCGGAGTCGTGCCGCACGGGGTGTACGGGCTCACGCTCACGAAGTCGACTTTGTCGGGCTCCTCGCTCTCGGACAGCAGGCCCGAGCTCTCGCCGGCGCCGGGCCTGCTGTCGGAGGCGTCCGCGGCGGGGCTCGGCCTCTTAGGCGGGGAGACCCGCCTCGGCGAGTTGAGCGTGCGCGTCGCCTGCGGCTGCGCCCCGATATCGTCGGTGGGGCTCGTGACGAGCATGATCGGGTCGTCGTAGTCCGACCCGTTCGAATCCCCGGCCCCGGCGGATCCCCTCGAGCCGCCGGCGTCGTCCGCCGAAGACGGCGGCGCGCCGCCGCCGCCGCCGCCCAACGACACTCCCATGCGCCCCTCCCCTTGGTCCCTCCCCAGGTACCGGCTGGTCGCCGTCCGGTCGTGGGCCGACAGCGACCCCGCCTCGGACTCGGTCCCATCATCGCTCGCCGGGGCTTCCACACCGCCGGGATTCCCTTCCCCTTCCCCTTCCCCTTCCCCTTCCCCTTCCCGCCCGCCCAGCAGCAACAGGTGCTGGCAGGTCGACGTTCGGTTGTCGACGGGGATCGTCCCTTTTTCGGACGCGGCGTCGTCGCCTGCTCCAACAACACGGTCGGCGGCCCGCCCTTTCCCGGCGAGAGCGAGCCCGGAGACCCCTTCGCCTTCGGTGCCCCCTGCCAGCCGAGAAGTGGCCCCGGGGGTTCCCGGGGAGGGGGGTGGTGCTGAGGGGGAGCTGAGGTAGAGGGCCGGCAGGGACAGGCTGCCGAGGGTGTCGCCGCCGCGCTGCGTGCGGAGGGTCGACTGGCAGCTGCTGCAGGGGGACGTCGTGTGCTTGGTGTCCGGGGACAGCGCGCCGAAGCCGCCGTCCGCGTGCCTCAACGGCAACGACGGGTCCGGCGGCGCGGCCGCGGCGGCGCCCGCCAGCAGCGGGGACGCCGTCACGGCCACCGTCGGCGGCGGCAGGTTCAGGCGACGGCCCGACGCGCTCAGCAGCTGCTGCTGCTGCTGCTGCTGGTGGTGGCTGCCGCTGCCCCCGATGGCGCGCAGCGCCGCGGTGTCGAAGCCCGCCGGCCGCCCGCCGCTGCCCCCGCCGCCGCCCCGCCGCGCGGTGCTGTCCGGCGTGTCCCTGGCCGACCCTGACAGCGGCGACGGCGTCCGCGAAGACGCCTCTCCGTCCGCTGTCGCAATGCTGCTGTGGGGCACAGGGACAAGCACGTTCATGCGGTCTGCGGATGGACGATAAAACGTAAAGTGGCTATCTTCCTCTCTCTCTTTCACTCTACTCACAGCTGTTTGGCACTCTGAACCACAGGTGTAGGAGGCTTGGGGCCTTCCCAGCAGGTGGGCGGGGGGCTGGCTGGCTAGCTGGCGTGTGGATAAAGCGAGCTTTTCGAGATGAGTGAGAGGGCGGGCAGAACGCGCGTTACACGGTCATGCGCGGTACAAATCCTGGTAAACGTCTGCCCACCTATTCTTTGTCTTTCGCTTCACAGGCGCACGGTTGCTGTGTTCGAGCTAGCAAAGCCCGCCGAGGTCAGTCAGCGAAGCCCGCTGAGGTCGGTCCTTAGTACTATTACCCCGAGTGGATCTTAGCGGAGTCCAACTTCTTTTGGTGTTCAAGGGGGGATTTCGTCTGTCTGCTGCTACACTTACGCGTCGGGGTTTCCGTGTTCAACTCTGAGTGACAGTCGCATCCGCCTGGACGACGCAACGCAGGGGGCGGGTGCCGAGGAAAATATGTCCGAATATTTTGCACACTGCAAACGGTGCTCGATTAGGCTTGCAGAGTACGAGAAGTAAGAGTAAACGGAGTCCAACCCCCTTTCCGTTCAGCCTCGCTATGTGAGAAAAAAAACGGTACGAAATCCTTTTTAGCTTCGGGCTTGCAAAGTACGACCAGCCCGAGTGCAATCCTCTGTGCCAGTAAAAGGTGCATGAATCCTCTTGATAATATTATGGGGAACAATATTCGATTCTTTTAAAGTGAAAAAGCTCGCTTTAAGGTTCTAGAGTCTCCGGCACAAGCATGTTCTTTCATCTGCAGGCTGACAACGCATGAATCCGACTTCTTCGGCTGCCATGCTAAAAGTAATCGGTGCTCAATTTACGGATAAGCTGTGTCCAACTTCTTTCGCTTGATATATGCAGCTTTGCTATCTAAGAGTTACGGTGCGCAATGACTGTAAGTTTCGCAAGTAGGGTTCTATTCCTTTTAGCATTTTATCCTTTTAGTTCGTACTCAGTGAGAATAAACGGTGCGATTCCTTTTAGTTGCAAAGCACGAGCAGACTGAGTCCAACTTCTTTTGAAAGTGAAAGTTCACTTTTGGTGCAACCATACTATGTAAGAGAGTAAGTGTTCCAATCCTTTCTTGTTTAGGGCTTTCAAGACGCGTACACTGCGTCCATCTTCTTTCGCTTGATAATATACTGCGAGGGAAAACGGTGTTTGAATAATGCTTAGTGGCAGGCTTGGATAGAGTTCACTCCTTTTAGTGCATACAAAATATGGGCGGATGGTGATCGGTTCCTTTTAGGTTCTGCTTGCAGAATACTAGATTAATTGAGTCCAGCTTCTTTGAGTGCAGCCATGCCGTGTGAGAGATAAAAGAGTTCAGAACCTGTTGCTACGAGTATACGGGTGTTCGAATCATTGTACGTACAGGCATAGTACGAGTACGCTGACTCCCACTTTCTTTCAGCATGCTCTATAAGAGTAAACGCTGTTCGGTTTATTTTTAAGTTTAGGCTTGCAACAGGAGAACTGCGTCCAACTTCTTTTAGCTGTGTGAGAGAAACGGTGTTCAAATTCTTTAAAAAGGGAAAACAATTGCTTTTTGGAGTTATAGTTGTTTGGTATGATGTGTAAGAGTTAAACGTGGTCACATTCTTTTGAAATGAGTAAACGGTGTGTAAACCACAAGTAGATAAACTGGTCCAACTCCTTTTAGTGCACCGTGTCATGTAAGAGTAATCGGTGTCCTTTAGCTTTCGAGCTTGCACGGGTAAACTGCCTACTTTAGTGCTATGTGAGAGTAAAAGGTGTTCAAATCCCTTTAAACGAGTAAACGGTGTTCGATTCCTTTAGTTACAAACTTAGCTACACTTCAGTTCGTATGCTCTACGGAAGATGCGTAGTTTTGTTTCGTAGAACAAAATCTTCAGTTTCTTTTCAGTTGCGGGCTTGCAGAGTCCGGGTAAACTGAGTTCACCTCCTTTTAGTTCGGCCATACAAATATATAAGAGGAAACGGTGAAATCCTTTTCGGGCTTGCAAAAGTAGATTTATAAAAACGGAGTCTTCTGTCTTCTCTTGTCTCGAGCCGTGCTTCTTTACTGAGGAGAAGCGATACCTTTAGCTATGGGCGTCGCAAGGCTGAGCGGGCTCCTACCAGAATGAGCGAGGTACTCACCGTATGAGATCGAATTGGGCGAGTGGAAGGACCGGTGCTCGATGTTAGTCCTCGCACGTTCGCGGCAGTTCTTCATGCGGGATCGTACACGCATGACCATGAACGACAAGTTGTTCCACTGCCTTTCGGTGACAGCGTTGTTGATCTCTTCCTTCGTCACCACGATGGGCGCTTCGCTGGCTTCGAAGTGAACGGTGGAGCCCAGTTCGTCGTCGTCGATGATGTAGAAGAAGGGGTGCCGCTTTATATCGTTCATCGTGATTCGAGACACCGGGTCCTTGTCAAGGAGCTGGCGCAGCAGCTCGGTGGCCTCTGGTGATTCTTCTTCAAACGCAGCCGGTACTTCAGGTTCTGATGGGTGAATTGGTTGTGTACAGGTGCTTGTTGAGGGTGGATTCGCATTGTAGTGACATAGCTAGCGACGTTGCAGTGACAAGACAATAGTATATGAGCTGTCATGATTGGCATCATGTGTTGTTGCAGTTTCATTAGCGACAGTGGCAAGACAGTGAGTGCTGAGTGTTGCTGATGCAGTGAGATTGAAAATTTTGTAGTGAACCACACCTGCCGTCAGAATGAGCTCCGTCATGCGTATGCGAGACTCGGAGCAGAAGGGAAGCTTGGCAAACAGCATCACGTAGAAGGTAACGCCGATGGCCCACACGTCGACCGGTCCCGCGTCCACTTCGTAGCGATTGCCGACGACGACTTCGGGCGCGAGGAAGGCCGGCGTTCCTTCGAACTCAGCCATTCTGGCGGCTTCTTCGTACGACGAGAACGAGATGCTGACTGAGAAGTCCGAGACTTTGACGCTCCCGTCACCGTCCAGCAGCAGGTTGTCGGGCTTGATGTCGCGGTGGAAGATGAGGTTCTGGTGCAGGAAGGACACCCCGTTGATGATCTCGATCAAGCTATTGCGCGCGACGTCGACGGAGAACGCCGGATCCAGCGAGATGCCTGCGGGTTTGCGGGGAAATGGACAAATTCTTCCCATGCCAGTGTCTTCACAGCGTTGCTTTTTTGGCACGAAGGAAAAACTAGCGTGGCGTGACCGAGTTTCGACCAAGTTCCATCGCCATCACGGAACCACAAGGCACAGCCAAACGTGTTTGTGCACACCTCCTTCATTCCTGCTTTGTTCATCTGACGGGAGTGATGATAGTACGCTGCCATCGATCGGTTTTTGTTCTTGAGAAGAAAAAAGAAGAAAAAGGCTCCTTACTGAGGACGGATGTCATCAGCACAAAGGTCCCAATGTGAAATGTGCCCTTAGGGGACTAGTCCCACTTGGAAATTGTTACCTTGACTTTTGTCAGGGAAATGCACTTAGCAGATTTTGAGCAAATTTTGGAAATTTTCATTTTTTCCAGATTTTTCCAGATTTTGGCCATTTTTGCCGATTTTTCCAGATTTTTGCAGATTTTTGCAGATTTTTGCGATAACCAGTAACCACCTTCGTGAGCACTTGTTACAGCTAAAAAGGAACGTTGGCAGCGGTTTAACCTGAACGCGCACAGGTCAAATCGCACAAACAAAAATTGGGCGCTCGTGCCGAAACATATTTACTAAAATGTCCGTGGACCTGAAGACGTTCGACTGGGCTCCGGTGCCGATCCTCATCGCACCTGAAGGATGGGTGCCTGCTGACGAGGACGTCGACTGCTGCATGGATTGCGGCCGAGTCCACGTCAAAGGCGCGTTCTGCGCCCGCTGCGGAAAGAGGGGTAACGAGACCTGCTTGAAAGCCAGCTTGCCTAAAGAGGTGGCTGTGCGAGTCGTCGAAGGGTTGGCGGAGGACGGCTGGATTTGTCCAGCTTGTCTGGTGTCAATACACCAAACGGGCGCTAACCTACAAGAGGAAAGAAAGAAGAAACCCGAGGATCTTGATCCTGCCGAGTTTCCCGCCCCGGGGCCTGACGCCCTGTTTGCAGCCCTCGAGGAGGGACCTGTCAAGACGGCGGTTCTCGCCTTGGCCGAGCAAGTCCGCCTGCAGAACCGTCTCCTGTTGGAGCCCGCCGTGCCCTCGGACCCCATCGACCCTCGCCGAGTCATTACTTGGTTGGGTTACTTAGCTACTCCACAAGGGAGGCAGCTAGTGCTTACAGAGGTGAAGCAGCGGTACGGGTATAGCGAGATACCGGAAAGTCCGCACGAGAAGGCCACCGCTATGGACCATGAACGCCGAGTCCACTTTAGCACCTTGGGGGCCCTGCTCGGTATGGCCGATGGTTCTCCCACTGTGCTCCGGGTCTTGCACCAGTTGGTGGTACGCCTCGAAGGGCTGCGGCTGCGGGCCTCACACGGGTTAGAGCACCAGGTGGCGTGGGAAACACGCTTTGCCCCTATGGAGCACGAACTTTTCTCGAGGACGGCTTTAGTCCTAGGAAACAAGCTCCTCGCGGAGCTCGCAAAAAAGGAGAGCAGGGAGAGGCTTCCTCCCGCCAAGAGGCCGAGGAATTGAACCGCGGAGGGCGGATCGGCACTCCCAGAAGGCCTCTGGAAGGAAGCGATGGTCGAGGCCCGACCTCGCAAACAGGATTTTGCCGTCTCCGATCAAGATCGGTTGCGGAAGGACCGCCAGGCCCTTCTACAGACGATGCGGAGGTGCTACAAGAGCACTCCCGTCATGCTGTCTGTGATGAGTCGTGCGCAGAGGTACGCCGAGCAGGCTCGCTGCTTCGATCCCACTCTGTCGGACGAAGCGGCCTTCTTGATGTGGGTGAACCGCAAGCTGGCCTCGGGCCAAATCAAGGCCGACTCCGCCCTGCAGTACATGACGTACTTCCGGATGTCCCGAATCGACTGGCTCGGGGCGTACCGGCGCTCGGTCATGCTCGAGATGACCCAGTTCGAGGATCGTCGGTCTCGCGACGCCGGGAGGACGCCTACGAAGGAGGAGATCCTGCGTGTGGTCTCCCGCGAAAGCGGCGTGCTCTCGATGGCGCTGCGGCTCCAGTGGTCCACAGCGTGCCGGTTCGTGGACTTGCAACGACTGAAGTTAGACCACATGTGGTCTGTGGGAGCGAACCAGGTCATGATCCTGTTCGTTGGAGGGAAGACAGATCCTACCTCGAGAGGACAGGGTCTGCTAATTCCCCGGAGCGGTCCCTTCCTGACGAATTTCTGGCAGTGGATTGCGCTCCAAACCCAGGGTTTGGGCACGAAGGAATGGGTGTTCCCCGGCCTGTCGCGACAGGCGTACAACAACTTTCTCCAGGAGAGGTTGGGGGTGCCCTCACATCGAGTCAGGCATGCGGCTCTGACCCGGGTGGCCCAGGTGGAAGGCGAGCGGTCGGCGATGAACGTGGGTCGGCATCTGAACCCCCGCACCACCCGTCGTTACACTCCCCATCATCTCTGGCTGCCAGTTCAGGAGACGATTTCGGGCACGGCTGCCCTGCAGGCCGAGTGAGCTCGAGCCACTTAACCGATGTCCCGCCTAGACCTGGCCTGTGGCCTCGCCATCTGGATAAGGTCCTTCAGGGCTACGATTACGCCTCCGGGTGGCTTGATGCCAGCAGTGGCAAGCGGGTAACGAAGGCGTCGTACGAGGGCGAGATTGCTGCTACGGCACCGACGTTCGATCATGAGGCTCTGCTGCGCGACTTCCCCGCTCTTTGGGTTAACATGAAGTGGTTGCTAGATCCTGGGTTCATACAGAGCAGTCTCCAACCCGGTGTGGGTGTAGTCGGTCCCGGACCGAGAAATGTGCGGATGAAGCCTCACTTTGAACGCTTGATGGAGTTGGAGATTGTTGAGCCCATTCCCAAGGCGGCTTCATCGCGCTGGTTCCATGGGGCTTTCACTGTCGACAAGCGGGATCCAGGCCAGCTGCGCTTCATCCTGAGCTGTCAGTCGCTCAATCGAGCTACGGCGCACGTGCCTCTGCCATCCTGCGATCTGCCGAGTTACGCTACAGTAGTTACGACCGTTTTGTCCCGGAAGTGGGTTACAGAATTCGACTTCCGGTCGTTCTTTTTCCAGTTCTCTCTGCCACCAGAGGTGAGGAAGTATTTCTGTTTCAGAATTGACACACGGCTACTCTGGATGACACGTCTCCCCATGGGATATCGGGGCGCACCGCAGGCGGCTCAGGCGGTTTCACTGGCGCTGGGAAGGAACTCAGTCCAGGGTCTGGACGTTGATGTCTTGGCGTGGATTGACAACGTGTTCTTTGCTGGGGATACAGAGGCGAGTGTTGTTGAGGCATCGGCTCGATTCATGGCGTTGGTATCAAGGTACGGTTTTACGATCGGCCGATCCTCTGGGCCGGTACAGAGAGCGACTCTGCTGGGGTTGGATTTTGACCTGATTGCTAAGAGGTGGCGTATTGACCCCGCATGGGTAACGAAGGTTACGCCCCTCATGGCGCAGATTGTTGCATTGCAGGAGGCGCCCGTGCGTATATGGTGGAAGCTCACCGGCTCGCTGTTGTGGCGTCGACACGTGATGGCTTTCCCGCTTCATGAGGTTCTCACTCTTTTGCGGTGGATGTCGGACCTGGCCTCGGGAAGTTCTTCATACGACAATTCGTTTTGGGACTCAGTATCCACTTGTCCGCCGTCGGTGAGGGAGGGCCTCGTGAGTCAATTTAACGAGCTGCAGGATAATGCTTGGCGGTGTTGGTCCTTACCGTCATACTCCAACTCCCGTGACATGGTAAGCGATGCCAGCATGTCAGCGTGGGCATTCGTCACTGAGGGTCAGTTCGCCTACGGGCCCTTTCCCGAGGAGCTGATGGACGGTGACATTTTCTTGAAGGAGTTATACGCAGTAGTTCGGGCTGTCTGCTATGCAGTGCGGTGCAGCACCAACACCCGCATCAAGCTCCTCTGCGACAACAAAGCTGTGATAGGGTGCGTGCGCCGTGGATACACCCTTCGACTGGAGGCCATGCGCTGGATCACGGTGATAAACTGGGTACTCTCCGTCTCCAGTAGCCGCCTGGACGTCCTATACGTCCCTTCAGAGCTAAATGCAGCTGACCAGTTCACGAGACTGGATTGATGTTTAGTGCTGACGATCAACAGACCGCTTTGTCGAGCCCTCGTCGAGCAGGGTTGATTCTTTCTCCGCGTGGCATACAGCTACCACGGTAGCAGTCAACGTTTTGAAACAGTCTTTTATCGGATACAAATATTTTCCTTTCCTTTTGAGGGAGGGAGGGGGGAACAAATAGGGGCCGCTCGTGCTCCGGTGCCTGTTCCTTTTTTGCGATAACCAGTAACCACCTTAGTGAGCATACTTGTTACAGCTAAAAAGGAACGTTGGCAGCGGTTTAACCTGAACGCGCACAGGTCAAATCGCACAAACAAAAATTGGGCGCTCGTGCCATTTCATGGCAACACAATGGCCAAAGTCGCCAAAAATCTGGAAAAATCGGCAGAAATGGCCAAAATCTGCCAAAATCTGGAAAAATCGGCAAAAATGGTCAAAATCTGGAAAATCTGGAAAAATCGGCAAAAAATGGCCAAAATCTGCCAAAATCTGGAAAAATCGGCAAAAATGGCCAAAATCTGGAAAACCCTGGAAAAATCGGCCAAGATGGCCAAATTCTGGAAAAATCGGCAAAAATGGCCAAAATCTGGCAAAATCGGCCAAAATTGGCCAAAATCCGAAAAATCCGAAAATCTGAAAATTTCAGAAAATTTGCTAAAAATTTGCTAAGTACACTTCCCTGGCAAAAAGTCCAATGAAATTGTTTGCCCTTAGGGGACTAGTCCCCTAAGGGCACATTTTCATTGGGAAGTACTGGGAAATGCACTTAGCAACTTTTTTGCAAATTCTTACCAGGAATTGTAATGCAAAATAGGGACTAGTCCCCTAAGGGCACATTGCACATTGGGACTAGTCCCCTAAGGCACTTTTCCCAATTGAAAAATATGTTGGACACAAAATCCTTGTCTGTCGACCACAGACCTAAAACACGGATCTCTAAAACTCGAAACAGTCGAAAATCAATGGAACCCCCCACGCAAAGTCCAACATTGCCGCCCCCCCTCCGAAGACTTAAAGAATGCAGAGCCGCGGAGCGGTCTATAGATAGATAAACGCACCGGAATCTTCGAGCTTCAGCAGCGGCCCCTTTTCGAGGTACTCTAGCACCATGAAGAGTTTGTCGTCCTCTGCATCGTCGATGACTTCGTACAGTTGGACGATGTTGCGGTGCTGGATCTTCTTCAAAAGCGCGAGTTCGCGCAATACGTTGTCCATCGCCGAGGAGCCCGCGGAAGACCGCTTCTTCTTCAGGATCGACTTCTTCATGATCTTCATCGCCCGCACCTCGTCGTTGTCGTTGTCGATGACGAGCTTCACCTTCGAGTACGCGCCCTTCCCCAGGTCTCCGATGACGGAGTACTGATTCACCGTCTTGTTCCCGTCATCGTCCGACCCTGTCCGTCGGGTCGCCGTTTCGCGAACGCTGTGTGGCATTGGGCGAGTGCGGCCGGGGGATTGTAAGAACGTGCTTGCAATGGGTGGAGCGTGCTCAACGCCGCACAGTGTCTCTCGGGTCGATCATCGTATATTGTCCCATCTGCATCGTGCTTCGGTCCTCGAAGCCACGAACACAGATGATGACGTCAGCGCGGCCGGCACCAAGCACAGGCCCGGCGCCCTTCACAGAACTTATTACCGCAAGGACGTTTGGCACGTCCTCGACAGTGCAGATGTCCAGCTCCAACCGGTGACCGGGATTGACTTCGAGGACACGAGCGGGTATTTTGAAGTACAACAGCTGGACCACAGGACAGCGGTGTGAGTCTGTAGCTCGTCACAGCCAGGACCAACCTTGCTACCAACGCACAGAAAATCCGTCTTTGGGAGAAGGCCGCTACCGTGTCTGAGAAAACAGTTTAAAAACTCAGGCGCTCGCCCTACTTGTGACTGCGACTCGCTAGAACATTGCCTGGTCTTCTATTTGCGGTGAGCTTGCTCGGAAACGCAACAAGAGCCCGTTTTGTAGCGTTTTTTAGCGTTTATTCTTGTCATAGAACCGAGTTTGGCATACCTGCCTTCGAGTGAGCCTGCGCTGGTGAAGGCGAAGGGAGAGTTGATGCTGGCGGTCTGCCTCGGTGTCCGCACGGGCTGCAGCGGGTGCAGCAGGTTGTCGTTCGAAACGTGGCGCACCATCGCCCTCGGCGGCAGGTCGTCGACGCGGGCCCGCGCGGGCGGCGGCTCGCCACCCATTCAAGCGCGCCGCCGCCACAACGCGGCCGCCGCCGCGATATCCCGCGGGGGGACCGTGCTCGGAATGAGATATGTGCCCTACACCGCACTGGGTGCCGCCTGCGCCGTGTTTCGGTCCTTTAAGCCACGGACCCCCCGCGGGGGGAGGGGCGGCGGGCTGCTGTCCCCGACGACCCCGCCAGGAGGCAGCAGACCGGCCTTGTTCTTTACAGGGGTGGGAGGGGGGACGGGGGGGGTGGTGTTTACATCAGACTGGAGAATGCCGTGCGATTCAGCTACTAGCGACAGTGCCAACACATATATTCTTTGCTGCTGGAAGCGTGCGCATGAGTACTGCGCACGAGTGTGAAATCTGCTCTATGGAACTTGACTGGCATCGGCTTGGCGCCTGAGATGTCACAAAGCAACTGCGAAGCTGGCCGATGAAGTGTTATGAGCTCTCCGAAAACTGGTGGAGCGTGCGCAAGAGTACTGTGCACGAGTGTGAAATCTGCCCTACGGGGCTTGTACGAGCTTGGCTGCCCCCGCTTAGCCCTGAGATGATCATAAAACAACTGCGAAGTTGACCGACGCGTGCTAATCCACGAGTTTCATGCATTCAAGATCTCGATGTGAACGCTTAGTGCTGAACCGTCCCTATCGACCGCACAGATGTCAAGACAGCCGGGGGCACCGACCAGCCCTTCTGGCCAAGTACGTCGTGTCCGGCCCGTGTAAGCCAATGGAGAGAGAAAGAGAGAAAAGGAGAGACGAGGTAGAATGCAGACAGCTCTCCGGGGAGTTTCGGGTCTCCTTACAGTATCATTTTTACTTTCGGAACCATGTCACCTCCTCATGTGTGTGGTGGCTCGCCGTCACTTTAGTGCTTAGCGGCCATGTGGGCAGAGAAAAGGGGCAAGCATGGGGGGGAGAGAAGGAAAGGGAGTGGGTGTGGTGGGGCGGGGGAAAGGGGATGAGGAGGATGGTAATCAAAGAACTGCGAATTAGGGAGTTTTGCCTTCCGCCAGGGTGGCCGGCCTCAAGATCCTTCCGAGGTACGTGCACTGTTTTATTCCTCCTCCATTATTTCTGTTCTCTTTTTCCTTCCCATCCGTCCTCCCTTTGTTTTTTTTCTTTTCCCAACGACGGCCCGTGTCAGACTAGCCCACCCGGAGGTGGTTTTCTCTACCGGCAGGGCTTTGCTTGAATTTGTGTTTCGCTTCTTTCTTTCTTTCTTGCTTTTCTTCTATGGTGTGATCCAACCAGTAGGGGGGGGGGGGGGTTGCAAGAACGTGCTTGGAATGGATATGTGCTCAACACCGCACTGGTCCCGTCTGCGCCGTGTTTCGGTCCTTTAAGCCACGGACACATAAGGCGGACCATCATCAGCGCGGAACCTGAGTGTCTGCAGACAGGACTGCGGTGTGAGTCTGGTTTGTCAGGCGGCTGTTCGTAGCTATCTATGGTGTGATACAACCAGTAGGGGGGGGGGGGGCCTGGGGACAAACCCCCGGGAGAACTTTTGGTGTAGATTTTGCTGGCCTATTCGGGGGCGGCGGGACAGCAATCTAACATTTCATGCTGTGCGCAACACGCCGCAATCACATTTCCAGCCAGGGAGGACGGCCGTGCACAGCTACGACGGGGTGCATGTTCATGGTCCGCGCACAGCCTTGGGCTTCAAGATACTCTTCAAAAGAGAACGGCGTGCTGGTGCTGGTGCTGAGGCTACACGCACTCCCGGGACTGGCCTGCTGGGGTGCCCTAGGCCGCCCATTTTGGATGTGAGGTCGGCCCCCCCGTCTTAATGTATGATCTAGAGTATTTTGAGGTCAGCTAACCCTTCACACGGCCTCGGCCTCCCACGCAATAGTGTGCCGATCTTCTGGCACTTCCCGAGCGCTGCTGCCTTCCTGGCGGTTGCAGGAGATTCTGTGCGGGCGAAGCCTCGTCGTTTTGCGACAAAGAGACCCGCAGAAGCCAAATGTAGGTTACGAGACGCACTTTAGGGTAGCCGAAGTGCTGAAAGCCTTCCTGAGACCCCAAAGGTTAAAGGACAGGTATTTTTACATAAGCGCCAGCTTGGAAGGAAATGCTCGACGTGCTGCCAGATAAAGAACCGAAGGGATCCCGGGTGCTGTAGCTACCGAACCACGTGTTGAACGGACGTGGGGTTATGCAGGTCGACCCTCCACGACAAGACACACAAACACAACAGGTCAAAGTCCTGAGTGAAAACAACACACGGTGGTGTAAGCGAAGAACAAACCAGATTGTGTTTGTATTGTATCTGCCCCTCTACCTCTATATGTCCTCCCTTCCATTCGGAGTCAAAGCAGCTACGTCGAGTATTTTTAGAGTCTCCGGTTGACCATATGGGTTGGAGGTGGGGCAGAGGAGAAAACGGACAGGGAGAAGATTGGCTTCATGTTTTGAGGCGGAGGACAGCCTTTCATGCCGGCATCAAGTCTCCGTCCAAGAAAAGAGAGTTAAAGCAAAGGGAGTGTAAAGGGGGGCGGTGCTTGTATTTCCGGTTTCTTTTCCCCCGACACAAGAATGCGTTTGTTTCCATACTTTTTTTTGAATGATGAAAGCGGTTGTTTAACTTTTTTTGAGAATAGTCAGGGTATCTTTCTTTAGTTCTTCTTCTCCTTTTAAAGCAGTATTTTTGAAGTGTCAAGGACCGGTACGTAGAGTGAAAGTTCGCTTGAAACTCCGGGGTTCTCCGGGGGAAGTCTCCGGGTGACCGTCGGCAATGTGTGAAGACTTGCTATGTGCGCTGCGTGTTCTTAAGGGTGGTGGTAACACGAGAGAATCGGTGTGTACCTTTGCTGATGGCCGGTGGTTTCGGCCATATCCACTTACTATGGTTTACTGTGGGAATTGGAGCAACGCGCAGAGCAGGATGAGCACCATCCCGAAACAACACCAGAAGAGTTTGGGATGAGGCGGGGTTGCAAGTAGACAGTCACCCTGGCGTTACTGAACAGACCAAACTCGGCAGGATCAAAGTATGTCAGTCTCACCTTCCTCATTCTTTTGATGATGCCAGAAGAAGCCAGCAACAATTCCCTTACATACGGTAGGCCCTCCTGAGTATGGTGCCGCAGTTGGTGATGCTTGTTACCGTATGACCGTCTCTTCTCGTGTACAATTGGTGCGGCCTATGGTTTGCGCAAGCAGCGCATCCTGTAACGATTTCGTCTTGCAATACGGGTGGGGGTGCTGCAAGCAATGTGTAGCACATTTGTGGCTCCGGTTGGCCGTTGAGGCAGGGGATCGAATGGGAAGAGGAAGGAACTTTTTTCCTCGACTATGCACTGCCCACTACACTGTCCGCCTGTTAACCCTGGCGCCGACGACGAAAACGAAACCCAACGGCGTCCAGCAAAAACGGAAGAAAGTGAGAGTAAAATTTATCAGGTTTATGACGACTTCTTGCCATGAAGAGTCGAGCGAGACTCGTTGAGAATGAAGCTCCTGACGGTCTGCTTCGTGTTTCCGATGATCCCTTGTGGGCGTACAGATTAGAGGATTTCGATGTTGCAACCCGTTGTAAGACTGGCAGTTGAGCGGCGGCCACAACGCACCCCCCACTTGGCGAGCTTGCATATCGACCCGCGCCTGCAGTGCAGCTGTTGTAAGGAAGCGCTTGTGCACATTTAGACGGGGGGTAGAAACGTCAGTCTGACGTTAGATCGAAGGCAATCGCACACCACGCACTCGCCAACGGATGCTGGGGACATGTTCGCCAATGTGCATGGTATCGTGTGGCAGTGTATCTACTTACCATTTGTACTTCCCACACGTATGAAGAGTACGCGGTGTAGCCATTTTCTCCTTCCCTTGCTTTACCCCTCAAGGTCAAAAAAAGCCAAAGTTGGACCTGAGGGGGGAAGGATTGGCTTCGAATATCCATGCTCAGCACGACGCGAGGGGGAAAGGTTAAAGGAAGGAAAAGAAGACCTTCAAACTCGCGAGCGCCGAGCTGCTGTCGAAGCAGGCTTGCCCCTGCACCAACACCAGGACAGCTTTCTACTGGGCTCTTGATTGGTTGAAGGCGGGGTTCTTCTCTTGCGGTTCACCCCCTCCGCCACCGCCTCCTGTCACGCGAAAGACCACACGAGAAGAGACGGTCGGAGTTTGCGGTGGCTGGAGGGGGAGTGAGTTCGCCAGTCTTCTTGAATTGAATTGGATACGGGCGCCGATTCGATGCGCGGCGCTACCCTATCGAGCTTCCAAGCTGTCGTTTCTCAGGGGTGGTGTGTGCTGGATATCCGCTGTATCGCGGAGCCCCCGCTCGCGCAGTTTGTTTGGACGCGGAATACAAATGCGTACTAGGAAACTTGTGCGGAACACAGTCTTCCAGCGGGGCGTATGATACGTGATACGTGGGGGTTCTGCTGTACCGTCATACGTGGTACGTAGGGGAATACAACTGTGCTGTGATGGTAGCACTGCTCGAGCCGAGGTTCGTCTGCACGATGTGCCTCCTACGACCGCTGATGTCCCTGTGTTCCGCATCATCGTTTTTTTCCTCCCCGAGAAAAGGAGCAAGTGCCCGCGTGTGTGTTGTGGAACGAGGTCGTGCGTTCCCCGCTTCTTCGCATGATGAATTCCTGCGGGAATCACTTTTAGAGTACAACCACGCTACGAGTCGTCGTACGTAGTAAACAAAAAAGGATCGGACTGTGGGGCACCAGTCCTCACTTTTTTTTTCCCAAAGACAGTGAGTGCTAATCTAGCCGACCCGCAGGCGGTTGATTGCTTTCGGCAGTATTCACCTCGCTTCGGCAAGGACCCGGATGCGAAGAGTTCGCGGAACGCAGAAATACCAGGTTGATTTCCAGACAGCATTTCTGCTCGGAAGATTCTCGCCCGTTCGTACTCTCCTCCTCGCACCCGGTCGCTGCTGCGTCCCACTGGACTTGAAATTGGGGGGATGGGCGGGTGGGCAAGCGAGGGGTCGTGACCGCACGATGTTGCATAGGGTCAGCAACGGTTAGTAGCCTCGTACAACTGTTAGTGCGTCGCCCCCCCGAAGCCCAGCAAAATACTCAAACAAGTGGGCCGGAAACCTTTTTCCACTGCTGTTTTTTCCACGGCCCTATAATGCTCCCGGCGTGTTTCTGGGAGGAGATGCTGTGAAAAACTCCCGAGCTGAACCCACCCCCGGTGGCGGGCGAGTCGCGACTCGCCCCAGACTCGCCCTAGGGCCCTCGAGCCCCCAAACTCGCCTTCTGACTCGCCCGGTCGCCCCAGACTCGCCCTAGGGCCCTCGAGCCCCCAAACTCACCTTTTGACTCGCCCGGTCGCCCCAGACTCGCCCTAGGGCCCTCGAGCCCCCAAACTCGCCTTTTGACTCGCCCGGTCGCCCCAGACTCGCCCTAGGGCCCTCGAGCCCCCAAACTCACCTTTTGACTCGCCCAGTCGCCCCAGACTCGCCCTAGGGCCCTCGAGCCCCCAAACTCACCTTTTGACTCGCCCAGTCGCCCCAGACTCGCCCTAGGGCCCTCGAGCCCCCAAACTCGCCTTCTGACTCGCCCGGTCGCCCCAGACTCGCCCTAGGGCCCTCGAGCCCCCAAACTCACCTTTTGACTCGCCCGGTCGCCCCAGACTCGCCCTAGGGCCCTCGAGCCCCCAAACTCGCCTTTTGACTCGCCCGGTCGCCCCAGACTCGCCCTAGGGCCCTCGAGCCCCCAAACTCACCTTTTGACTCGCCCAGTCGCCCCAGACTCGCCCTAGGGCCCTCGAGCCCCCAAACTCACCTTTTGACTCGCCCAGTCGCCCCAGACTCGCCCTAGGGCCCTCGAGCCCCCAAACTCGCCTTTTGACTCGCCCGGTCGCCCCAGACTCGCCCTAGGGCCCTCGAGCCCCCAAACTCACCTTTTGACTCGCCCAGTCGCCCCAGACTCGCCCTAGGGCCCTCGAGCCCCCAAACTCACCTTTTGACTCGCCCAGTCGCCCCAGACTCGCCCTAGGGCCCTCGAGCCCCCAAACTCGCCTTTTGACTCGCCCGGTCGCCCCAGACTCGCCCTAGGGCCCTCGAGCCCCCAAACTCGCCGTTTGACTCGCCCAGTCGCCCCAGACTTGCCCCACACTCGCCCGACTCGCCCTCCGACTGGTGGCACACGTCGAAGAGCGCACTCCGCCTCGATTCCGACCTGTTTTGCCGCTGCCACCGTGCTCATGAAGCCGAGGGTGCCGATCCTGTTACGGCGCATGGACACAAGTGCAGGAGAAGGGGTAGATGTTTTGGCAGAATACTGCCTAGTGTGCTGAAGGTCTGCCTCACACAATGCACATGTCGGGAGCTTCCAGGTCGTCATCGTCGGCGTCGTTGTCGTCGTCGTCAGCGACAAAGACGAATGTGTCATCACCATGCATCCGCAGAAACAGTTTTGTGTTGTGCAGATCCATGCGGCGCAGCGTACCGTCTCCATGGCGTTCGTCACCGAGAAGACGCTGTCGACCCCCGTCACACTCAGCGGTGGCCAGCACCGCCATGATGTGGGTCGACAGCGCGGGGAACTTCTCTGCTGCCGTTCCCCCCCAACACGTGTTTCTTCACCACAATGGGGGGTATTATTGGCGACGGGGTATTTGCCGAGATTTTGTGGTTAAACCCCGCACCTGAGTGGGTCGGAGAAGCCACAAACTTTTGACCCTGTATGGTACTGAGGGCGAGTGAGGGCGAGTGACAGGGCGAGTGAAGACGAGTCTGGGGCGAGTCGTGACTCGCCCGCCACCTATGCGGTCCCCCCCGGGGGGGTGGGTATTCTGGGGGTCTTCCAAGGATCGCACCGGAAACCAGCCATTTCTAGCCACTCCTGCGGACCATTTTTCGACACCTTTAGCCCTTTTTTCCTGCTTCTAGGCGCCCTCCTCATCTGACTTCGGGTCAAAAGACCGTAAAATCTCGATTCTAGGGTGGAAAACACCCAGGCATGCCTCAGGAGTACGAAAAACAGTGAAAATAATAAAAAGCACAGGATTTGCTGGTGGAGTCGCAAAGCAAAATCACCCCCCGCACGGCAATTCCCAGGCAATTCCTGAAGGAAGAACATGGAAACGCTGCTGTCTTTTCATGCCTGTTCGATGCTAACATCAAGGTGCGTGAAACAGGGTGGGGGGCAAGGAGGGGTTGTCAGTGTACGGCAGTATGATAGTATGAAAAAGGGGGGCTACCACGAAAGACTGTTGAACCCCCATACAGCAGTTCAGGTTTCTAACTTTTTGCGAAGACAGTGACCACCTGTCAGTTCACGGCAAGCCGACGATTCGGCCCGCACTGAGGAGAGCTGTGTGGCTAATAGCACCCGTTGGCAGAATTAAGTGTCGCTTCCCTGGATTGTACTCGATCGGCATGTAGCCATCTCGACCAGACTTCGGCTCACAGAATACACTACATGGGCAGGGTGCTGGATGCCTGACCAGAATACAAATGATGTATCCGAACAAAGACAACCCGAGCCGGCATGGATACCTGCGTGGAGAGAGAGAGAGAGACAGAGAGAGAGAGAGAAAACACAACAAATCAGGTTGTCACACCGTGGCAGTCCCAGGGCCTCTTCCCACCACCTGTGCGCATATTCATAGCCATCGCTTCCGCGCTGACGGTTTCGAAAGAGAGAGCGAAGAGAGAGAAACCCCTGGCTTTGGTGAAGCCCAACTAACGTAGAAAGGGAGTCCAGTTGTATGCTGCCGTCCGCGCTGGGAGGTGTGTGCGGTGCCCTCTTGCTTGGTCGAAAGTCATACTGCATGCTTTCCTTGCAGCGAGAGGACCCTCTTTTTCACAACGGAAAAGAAGACGAGGAAGGGCAAAAGTCGCATGCAGCGCTCTGGACGAGGGGTTGGCTCGAGGCTGATGCTCGGGAGGAGGAGGGTGTAGTTAAGAGAAGGGGAGGGAACTGCACTTGCTATGGCACGTCCGGACTCTAGCAGTGATGTATCCAGGGCAGGGGAGGCGGGGGCTCCCCTGCTAGCCGGATTTGGTGGATTTGGGAGCGGGTCTTAATTTACTGTTTCAGAGTGAAAGTTCGCTTGAGAATCCGGGGTTTTAAAGTCTCCGTCCTTTTTCCGTGACGCGTCGGCTGTACCTCGGCACGCCCCCCCACTCCAACAAGGGAACCACGGGCACCTGGGAGAGCCAATCTACACAGCAAATAGTGGAAAGACACTCAGTAGATTATTTGCATTCTAACCCGAACTAATCCAAACTGTCGCTTAAGCCGGTCCATCCCCTCCTCATAGACTGTGATAGACAGAAGAATGCAGCTCCAGGCAATTATATGCAGCTGCTTACTGTCACGGTCCATCAGGGAGGAGATGGACTGGCTCACAAACTGGGCCATGATGCTACCAGAGCACAGGCAAAATCGTCTTGGGGAGATGACCCCCTACAACCGTGTCTGAGCAAAACCAGTTGAATTCAGAGCATCCGCTTTTTGCGACGAACTCAAGGGATGCTCAGTGTGATCCGGACTTTACTTACGTATTTCGGACCATGCCAACGGGCGCCCAGTGCGTGTTGTAGCACGTATCTTCCGCTCGGTTCCTATCGTCTTGTTTCCTCGAAGCAGGTGGGGCTTTTCAAGAACGAAAGTCTCTTCACACCCTACTTGGTAACCGGGCGGAGGGATCGAGGCTTTTTCAGAAGGTCGTGGTGCTTAGTTGGTGGCTGGCTACAGAAAGACGGTATTTGGTAGTGAGTGGCTGACTGTCATTTTAAATGCGCATCCGTGTAACCATTTTTTCAGAGTTAGTAGTAGTTTCTTAGTGCGGTCGACGCTTGAACGTCAGTTTTGGTGCCCCGGCGACTGTGGTGCATTGCTTGCTTATTTTCGGGTTTAAGTAATCCGTGTTCCCCCCCCCCCCCCCTTTCATTTTGTGGGCCCTGCTTTAGGTACGCCTCTCCTTTTAGACTGTTTCGAGTTTAAGAAGCGGTGGTTTTAGACTGTTTCAAGTTTTTCTTAGACAACCGAAACCCCCCCCCCCTCCTTTTTTCCCCCCCGCTCAGTTTACTCCTTTTGCAAGTAGAAAATCGGCCTGGCATTCTGACGCTCTGTCGTCAGACTCCTGTTCGAAAACACGCGGTTCCCATGGCATCTTTTTTTTAGACTGTTTCTTGTAGTAAGCGGTCGGCTTTTTTTTTTTTTTTTTACTTTATCATTCCAGGATATTAGTTTGAAGGCTTCCGGGATTTGCAGATTTAGACCGCTACTATGGGGTGGTTTTGGGCGGTGTTTCAGTGCCGATGTACGGCGTCTTGGGGCAGAGCCGACACATCTCCACAACTTCGTTCGGCAAAAGAGGGGTCTTCATGGGTCCTTCATGGGTCAATTATGGTCACCCCGTCAGTAATTTCTGCGGGCGTTTTTTCAACGTACACCAGCCTGGATCAAGCTTTTCGGGGTTTTCCGAATGCTTCTGGGTTCCCTGTGGGGGGACGCGCTCCAAAAACAGTCAAAATCGTAAACAGACAGTCTCGTCAGGCAGCTGAAGGGGCTGAAGGGGGGCGACCTGGGGACCTATTTTCCTATGATTCTTATGATAATAGGTCCACGGTTTTGGTGTGCACCGCCGTGCTTACAACAACCTTTTTAGCGTTATTTTTAGCAACATCGCGCCGAAGGCGCGGCGGAAAATTTGGGCAAAAATAACTCTGCCCCCCCTTTATCATGTGGGCAACTCTTAGCTCGTGTGTGATACTCAACTGTCAAACAGGACCTTGGCCCGGTAATGAAGCACAGTGGCTGCCGACCCGCAGCTGAACGCAATTGCTGGGTCTCAGCAGCGGAGGCTCAGCAGCCTTCCAGCACCTTCAGCACACTGCTAAACACCACACCCCCCGCCTATATTTACTTTGAACACCGTTTTTTGAACATTTTTTTTTTTTTTCCCCGGCCAAGTCCGGTTTGCAGATTTAGACCGTCGGTCTAAATCTGCAACAGAAACTAATCCCCTGTATCATTCGTTCCTTTTTGGGGGTGCTTAATTCTGTACGGTTTGGTCGTTCGGTCACAAAACTGGTCAGGGGTTCTCATAGCGCGAGCGGCTTCGCTTTGGTTAAACGTGCCCTTGGGGAACAATGGATTTACCGGGTTCCTGGTCACGCCAAGTGTGCATAGCATCTGATGTACAAGCATCCTGTGGTGCTACATGGTGCTACGCATGCACGTAGTACTCGTCCGTGGTGCTACACCATATAGACCGCTTGTGCAGTCTATCGCCACAGATTGTTGCTGCATATCAAGTTCAAACACCGTATACCACTTCACGCTATGGTATGCTGAACAGCACATACATATTATCAGTACATGCTACGGGGTGGTACCGTACCAGCTGTGGATAGCTGGTGATACGGAGCTGTGCATCCTCACCGTGCTCCTGTGCCATCAACAGGTTGGGAATTCTGATCAACCCCCAAAACACGCTGCATACGCTGCGCAATGCATTGAAGAGCAACCTGCAAGAATGTTAGTACTGAAAACATCTCGGGCCTGAAAGACATGTGCCCCCCCATGCCTGGCGAGGCGACCACACTGCTCAAGCGGTTAGGAGGGTTGGTGTTGCGAGGGCGTGTGTAGTAATCATGACTGGCAGTTTTTTTTATTATTTATTTTTTAACGAAGAAGGGAAACTTAAAAAAAAAAAAAAGGTAAAAGATCATGAAGAAAACAAGAGCCCCGTTCTTGAGTTGAACGAACCGTACTTAAAGGGGGGGAACGGGGAGAAATAATTGGTGCTTATCAAGAGGGTGGGGGCGCGGGGAGGGGGAGTATACGAATTAGAGAGAGACCGAGACTGCTTCGTATTGCATCGCTCAAAGCACGACATCCCGACAGAAGCCGGACGGTCTGTTTTCCGCTCAACGAACGGTCGAATCCCGCCACAACGAGAAAATCCCCGAATACTACTGTGTAAACTCTGGATCGCCAGCATGCGGTGGCGATAAAAAAGAAGCCAACTCCGCCCCCTGTACTGGGCGGCGTCGGAGCATAAAGATCTCTCCACGAAAGCGGTAGAGGACGCACGCCGCTGACCATGCGGGTAGCCTTTTTTGACAGGCAGGGCGCAGTGTTCCCGCGACTCCAGAATCGTGGTGAACTAACCTTAAGAAGCCTGCTTCCCGAAAAAACGGCCTCGGATAATCAACCATAACTAAAAAAGTAAGAAGTCCTGGCTGGGTGGTTGATTAACCAAGGTGCACAGTATGCTAGCCTTCCTGAGAAGCCGGGAGGTTTCGGCTTGCGCCTTGCACACCAACTCTCAATTTGTTTCCAGCCAGTTGTTCGTCGCTGGCCAAGAAAAGTGTGAGAACTTGGGGGACGCGGGAACACTGAGCAGGCGTGAAGTCTACGACGCGGATTAAATCCGGCGAAGACGCAATTCCTATCAGGTCGGTTCACATTGAGCTCGGTCAGAGGTCCCTTCGATATAGCCAAGACACTGCCAGTGCCCTCTGAACGACCTTCTCGTTGAGGAGAATAAGAGAAAAAAGCAGGATTGGCTTTCGCGAAATGCTAAACAACAGAGAAACGGCAGCGAAAAGGACCCGAGTTTTCTTTTCTTTTTTTTCTAGTGCGACTGACTGGAGCCATAATATGTAGGGGAAGGAGGTGGCGGCGGGTGCTCGTCTTTTTCAGACTGGTCTTCCGTGTGAGACTTCTCTTCTCAAGCAGCTGCAGGGTTCCTGTTCCCCGCTGTGCGGTTCCTGCAGGGATTTATCCACGAATTCACCTCTGGAGGCACCCATGCTAGAGACTCTGGCATGGAGCTCTGCTTGCCTTTTCTTTCTTTGGGGACGTGCTTAGACGGAATATCCCTGGTGTCCTACACGCATGCGATGTGATCTACACGCGAAAATACTCGACGTAGCTGCTTTGACTCCGAATGGAAGGGAGGAAATATAAAAATAAAGGAGCAAATACAATACAAACACAATCTGATTTGTTCTTCGCCTACACCACCGTGTGTTGTTTTCTCTCTCAGGACTTTGACCTGTTGTGTTCGTGTGATTTGTCGTGTGGGGGTAGACCCGCATGACCTCACGTCCGTTCAACACGTGGTTCGGTAGTTACCCTTCGGTTCTTTGTCTGGCAGCAATCGTCGAGCATTTCCTTCCAAGCTGGCGCTTATGTAAAAGCATCGGACAGCGCTGGGCTACCCTCGGTACAAACGACATCGGGAGGCTGGTGTAGGTGTTTCTATCATTACTTGCTTCCCCTCGTGTATGTCTGAGGCCAGGGAGATGTGCGGAAAGATGCGTTATCAGTCGGCACACTGGAGATTCCGTTTTACACCGCTGCCCATCCTTCCGGCGACGATCCCCCGTGCGCGCGCGGTGAGGCCATCCTTTTTTTTGTGTCGAAAGTAGATCATTGAGCAATTGTATTTAGGAACGAAACCCCGAACCATGGCAGCGCACTGTCCTCACTCCCGATAAGATCAAGAAAACAGGTTTGAAGGAAAGCGCGCGCAAAACGACGGTGCAGCTAGCCCCGAGAAGCCCGAGGAAAGGAGGGAGTGGGGAGGAACTACCGCGAAATAAGCCGGTCCATCCTTATCTCCTGGAACTGCGTCGAATTGCCTGTAGCTAGTTCTATCACGGTGAATCGCGTCTACCACGGTCTATCAGGTCCATCCCTATCTCCTAGATCTGCATCGAATTGCCTGCAGCTAGTTCTATCACAAGGAAATCGCGGTCCACCACGGGCTCTCGCTCGTCCTCTGCCACTTCCGGGACCAGCACCACGTTCTCCTGCTTCGCCACCTTCGGTGCTGACCCTCGATCGAACCCCCGAGGGCAGCGATCTGGAGGCGCAGTTGCGTGCATCCTCACGGCACGGGTGAGGTCGACCAAAGCCTTGAAGGTAGGGGGGACACGCTGTGTGCATGGACACGCGTGGCTTTACAGCACATTGCCACGTACGGTCTATCAGGTCCATCCCTACCTCCTAGATTTGCATAAAAAACTGCTTGGTGCTGTTTTGTTCGGTTCATCACGGTCTGCCGATTCATCGTGGTAATGTCAAGCACGCAACGAAGCACAAACCAGGGAGGTGTTGGGCACCGGTTTCCAAAGGAATCGGAAACCTCAAAAGGGGTTCCCCCTCGTGCAACCCATTTTGGTGTCACCCTTTCGTTAAAATAAGATTGTCGACGAGTGAAGCGCACCAAAAGCTTTCTCAGGGATGGACCGGCTTTAAAATGTGGTCAGGTGCACGCGAAACAAGCCCAGACCCCTGCGCTGACCCCGAAAACCCCTCGGACAGGCACAAGAGAGTTGCGGAATGGTTAAAGATACACAGCGGTGTCGCCTGAACAGGAAGATAACAGTGGTGCCACTGCCAACCACAGGGCCGCCAACATGATGAAAGAGTTAAGCACTGGGGTTTGAGTGCATGGACCACATGGATCAGCATGCAGGCGTATCGCGTGACACCTTTTGTTTTGTAGTTGGATACCGAGAGAGGGGCACTTCGGTTGAAGCGTAGCACACGCAACCGAAGCGCGAACCCTCACAGACTGATAGTGGCAGGACTCGACTGCCAACGTCGTTCGTATGGTTGTGCCCCCCTCTGCTTTGTATTTCCGCCGATGAGCGCCAGTTGTCACCGGCCGCGGTATTTGCCATTTTTTGCAGTAATATTCGCCCCGATTCACCGAAAGGAGAACGGTCGCGAGACTCTCCTCACCGCACACGAAAGCTCCGTGTCTTTTTTTTTTTTTTTTCGTCGTTTCTAATAATTGCTGATGGGCACCTCCCACCTGGGGCGGTGTTAGCGTTTATTGTGGTTTTAAGGTTCGGTGTTTTAATAAAGTGAAAGTACGCCTTCTGAAAGGTTGGATGCAAAAAAAAGGAATCGGTACATTGTTTTTTCTGTTGCTGGCCAAAGGTTAATAACATTAACATCCAGCGTCTTTGCTCGTTTGCATGTCTCCTCCCCTTTGCAACAATAACACCGTTTCAACCAGCTCAGTCGCCGCCGACGCTCGCGCGAAGCACGGCGAACGGCGTATTTTGATGCCATTTCGATGGTGAGGTGACAGCCTATATGGCAAGACGAGGAAACGGGCTCTACGGCAGAGAGACTGGCTTGTTGGCGCGCATCCACCTTTTCGTGAGGCCGCATCACCAGCTTGTCAGGCCTCCTTTCTTCGTTGGAACACATAATAATTTCATGCCCGTGCCCCTTTGGGCGTGTGAATTGGTTGGTTCTTCCAATCTCGTTGCTGACATTTCGCACTTGCCAGCGCTGCATATATGGAGAGAGCAGATGATGGGGAGGGGGGATGCGAGTGTGTGCGTGCGTGTTTAAGTTCGGGGGTTTGAGTGAGTACCGGCTGCACCGGAGTATAGCCCACTTGTGACTTTCACCAGTCGGCTTTGAGCTTCCGACACGCTGCTCCGAAGGATGGGTGGGGCGGGATCCTTCGGGGCGGATGGAGCGTGGGAGGTTGCCAGCTTCTCCATCCGGCACTCGGCTCAAGACTTCTGTTTCTGTCATCTTCCGGTGCTGCACGGGGTTCGGCCCGTGCAACGGCTGAATGTCTTTACACAGGGGTACCCCGGCGGCACATTCTCACCCGAGGATGTGGCAAGCTCTCTCTGCGCAATGAGCTTGGCCTGACTAGATGCTCCAAACTCCTGGTGCAAGCGCCCGTCATGGTCGGCGGTCGCCACCTGGGTCACACTTTTGAGCCCTGTTCCGAGACTCGCTCGCACGGGGAAGTGGCGCGAATCACTTGTCGCCAAGCATTATCCAATGCTGCCGACTGCTACCCCTGTGCGTGCGTGTGTGTTTGTGAGGGTGTGGATGTGTGTTTGTAGGTGCGAGTGCTTGCGAGTATCGTGTTTGCATGAGTGAACGTGGTGACAAAGAAATATTACCAACCTGAACGGTGAACAAAGTCAGAAGGGCTTGTCGGGCTTCTTTGTTTGCAGGCCTTGTTGCTTGTCTTGCCGCACGGGTGCAAGGACAGCTAGAAGGTTCGGGCAGCGAGCTGTTTTTTGATATACGTTCTATGCGCCCTTACCAGGAACCTGGGTTTTCAAGGGGCGGAAGAGATAAGCTTCCAGATGTGTGCACCCCCATTGGTTTGCAGAGGGGTTGAACTGGTGCAGAATACTGGGTCGAAATGTCCTGGGAGCCCACCCCGCTGGGTGCACCCAGCAACGACTGGGCAGCCGCTCGGAGGGTAAACCTTTCGCAAGCTTGGATTCAAACCCTCCCCACTCAGCGTGGCGCGCCCTCTTCACTCTCAATCGAAGTACCGCGGTTGCTTGTTCTTGGGCGAGTTTGGACTGGCACGACGCGAGACGAAGCGCCTAGGAAAATGAAAGGGATGCGGGGGGGATGGGTTGCATAAGAAGGTGGAGGGGCGATATCACTTTGCGACGACTGCGAACTGAGTCGTCGAACTGCGTATCGCTGGTATGGCAACAGGAGTACTGCCGTTGGTTTCCCACTGGCATCCTCTGTGCCCGGTCCGTGTATTGTGGTGGAGCATGCCGACCAAAAAAAACAAGGTTTTGTTAGTAGAGTGTAAGTCTCCACATAGAGATCCGGGTTTTCAAAGTCGGGTGACCTGTCGCAAGGGTTCCTTCCCCGTATCGTATACTAGTGTGCGTATCGTATCTGCGGTAGTGGCAGTACGTGCGCTTGTGCGTGTGTCTTATTAGAGTTAAACTCGTTATTCTTAGAGTGCAAGTTTTTTTGTCATTTTCTTAAGTGAGTGTGTCGGACCGAAGATTAAATAGCTTGCGAATGCTGCGAAACCCAGATCTGCCCTTTCGCCTCACGGCAAAATGGCACTGCTCCGTCCCTGGCGCTGCCAGCGCCCCCCGCACCGCAACACCTTTCGTTCCTTAGAGCATTTTCCGTGGAATTGATTGGGGGCACTGGGCGTATGTCACAAAATATTGAGCTGCGGGCTGTTACCCACTTTTTTTGCTTCAGTTTTGCATGACGTGAGGTGGGGGGGTGTGGGCGAATAGAAAAGGGCCAATCGATGTAGAGGGAAGTGCGGGGGGGTTTAGAAACGTGCTTGGTTGGGTGATCACCACTGTGCTATCTGCTCCGTGTTTCGGTCCCTGAATCCACAGCTTCATCAGCCGGACTACGTCAGTGGAAATGGGAGTAAGCGACTTCGCTTTGCGGCGCAAACCCGGAGGCTGGCGCTGCGGCAGCAAAAACTTTCTCTGCAAGGTTTAACACCTATCCCTGGAGCTGATTTCGCTTGCGGTTGGGCAAAAAATTCTTCTGTGGCGATAATCTGCATCGCGTTGCGGCCGCTCGAGGCTGCCTTCATTGTTTTCATCGAGACGACTCCAATACTGCAAATGAACAGGGATGGCTAGGGTGCGGGCGCCCACAGTATGATAGGATTGCTCGTGAATAAAAACGCAGGCAACGAGCGCCTTGTCGGAGAAAAGCCTGGACAGGCTCGGGCTACCGAGAAACAAACTTCAGATGAATGGCAGTGTACAGTCCGACTGCCGAACTGCATGGGGTCACTTGCCCCGTAGCCATCTGACAGCTCTATCGCCAGCAACCGGTATTCTCCAGAAGGAATAAAAAAAGATGAAGAGAAAGTAGTGACATAGCGAAGTTGCACCGTGATTGCAAACGTGCAACTCCGCCGTCGCATGTAGAAGGGGGGAGGCGGAAGGGAGGTTTAAACATAACGTGGAAGACTGTCTGACGGGGCAAACAAAATGGAATGGTTTGTTCGTGTGCCAGGCTCTTTATTTGTAATAAAAAGACGTTTTTTTACCGAATAGTCAACGGCCGCGTGCGCGGGAACTGGAGCACACTCGTTGCTGACAAGAACGCAGGGGGTTGTCTCTTGTTCCAGGAATTGTCCCTTCGCATTTTGCCCTGTTGTTGTTTGTAGCTTGGAGCATGCGGCTGTGGTGCGACATTCGCCGCATCTGTTACTCTTTGTGCCAGGACTCATTCGCCTGTGATTCTTATTGTTGCTGGTGGGATTCAGCTCCGCGTGGCAGTTGTCGACCGGAAAAAAGAGCGGGTCAAAGAGCACCTTTTCGGGGCGCCGCTTCGAGGGGAGAAGAAGATATGTTCGAGGTCCTTGCCGAATAACCCCTGTCTGCTCATCATTCATCCCTTGTGGTTTGTCGTCGACCCAGCTAAGCTCGGTCAGGCAGGAAACAATGTGAGCGCATCCTCTCTGACGGGCCAGTGCCCAGATCATCCAAAAAGGATTGACAGCAGGGCCTCCAGCCCCCTGCAACAACTCCAAGACGGGGGGCGTGGACCGATGTACCATGGACCCGGAAAACACCGCGGGTTATTCCAGTTTCGTTCAGTCACATCTTTTTCTTTTTTTTTTTTTTTTTTCGAGTTCGCTTTGAATTCAACTTTCAAGCCATTCAGTTCTTTCGTTCTCGATTCAATCAGAACTCCTGGTTTGAATCACGTGGTGTGGATTTGGTCTCGCGTCGAGAAAACAAATGTGGCCTGCGGTAGCCAGCATGCAGCAGACAAAGTTGTTCGGGCACTCTGTGCAACAAACCGCCGTTTTTTTTGCGAAACGGCTGCCAGCTGTTCGAGCAAAACGGAAAGGTCCGTTCGCCCCGGTGCAGCTAACCAAGGTGTACCCGATTACGTGCCCGCATTGCGTCCTGTGAACATTGAAGGCATGTTCGCAGGTCGCTAGCAGAACAATCGCCTTTTTTTCGATCAGCCCTGAGCCGCGAAGGGAAAAGGGGTGATTAGCGTGGGGCCCGATTGGTGCGCCGGGATGTCGAGAGGTTGCCAGCTGGCTTGCGACGAGTGCGAGCACCCCCCGGAGAGCAGGCACGACGCGGCCGGGCTCCACAGCATCGGGTGGGGCGGGAGCTGATGCTGCTGCTGCTGCTGCTGCTGCTGCTGCTGCTGCTGCTGCTGCTGCTGCTGTTGCTGGTGGTGGTGGGGGTGGCTGGTGGCGTGTGTCACTTGCCGCGCCAGCTGCTGCTGCTGCTGCAGCTGCTGTTGCTGCAGCTGGTGGTGGTAGTGGGTGGCGTGTGTTCCTTGGCGCGCCAGCTGCTGCTGATGCTGCTGCGGGGGCCCCGCCGGGTGGTGGAGGAAGAACGGCCACGGGGCGAGCTGCTGCTGCTGCTGCTGCGGCTCGGACGCCGGCCACTGCGAGTGCTCCGCGGGGCTGCCGCCGCCGCCGCCTGCGGCGGCCTGCCGCTTCGCACGGCCCTTCACGCGGGCCTCCGGCCGGTGCTGCTTCTGCGGGTGCTTCTTCTGCCCCTTCGCCCAGCGCGGCTGCGCCGCATCCTGAGACGCAGCCGCGCCGGCCTGCTGGAACGGGTGGGCCGCCGGCAGACACGACACGGCCGCCGGCACCTTTTCACCGCCCGCCCCCTGCAACTGCAGCTGCTGCTGCTGCTGCTGCTGCTGCTGCTGCTGCTGCTGCTGCTGCTGCTGCTGCTGCTGCTGCTGCTGCTGCTGCTGCTGCTGCTGCTGCTGCTGCTGCTGCTGCTGCTGCTGCTGCTGCTGCTGCTGCTGCTGCTGCTGCTGCTGCTGCTGCTGCTGCTGCTGCCCGCGCCGCGCATGCGGGTGCAGGACCGCGGGCGCCGGTTTGCCGGCCGCGGGGCTCTCCATGGTGAGAGGGGCCCATGCGGGCGGCTGGTCCGGGCCCGGGCTGCTTTTGTAGGGCACCCGCGCGTGGAGGATGAAGCTCCGCAGGATCTCCTTCAGGGTCGGCGGCGCGAGGCGGACGCAGTGCGTCTCGGCCGGGTACTCCTTCCCGGACCCCCCGTAGAGCACGAGGCTGAGGCTCTCGGGCTCGAAGCAGATTTCGTGCCCGAGGCTGAACGCCGGCGCCGACCCGCAGCCGACCGCCACGCGCTCGAACGCGGCACGGGACGGCACGAACCGGCAGAGGGCCACCAGCGCGTCGGAGGCCCCTGCGGGGCCGGCCTTCGGGTCTGGCTTCCGGCGGGTTTTTTCGCCGCAAGACACGAGCCACGAGGTCTCGCCGACCCGGCCGGTGGGGTCCGGGGCCACCGAGAAGAACGACGCCGGCGGAAACAGGGCCGCGTCGCGCGCGGAAACCCGCTCCCAGACCCCGGCGGCGGCTTCGCCGCGGAGGGAGAGTGTGCACTTGTACACGTCGTTGAGCAGGCGCTTCCCGTCGTACCCGCCGAGGACGTACAGGCAGTCACCCTCGACGACCGCGCAGTGCCCGAGCCGCGGCGTCGGCGCCGCGCCCTCCGTCCGGACGGCGCTCCACGCGCCGGTCGCCATGCAGAAGAACCACAGGTCGTTCAGCAGCGCCTTCGCCCCCGGCAGCCCGGTGTCGCCGCCGAAGACGACGACGCCGAGGTTCTTCCAGGAGCTGAGGGAGTGCGCGGCTCTGGGCGGCGGGTTCCGTGCCTTCTGCTCTGCCGGAACGAAAGGCGAGTCCAGAGGCAGCGCGGGTTGCAGCGTGTTGCTGGAGGGCGCACTATGAGCCGGGTGCGACGACTGGGAGTGCGAAGAGTTTGTGTAGGGCGCAGATGCCGTTTGCGACAAGTTGGGGACATCGTGCGGCGTCGGTAGGAGGAGCGACGGAATAGCAGCCTGCTGAGAAAGGTTGACCGGGTATGGAATGTGCGGGGCTTCAGGTGAGCTGAGCACGTGGCAAGAGTGAGCGGTGTGCGGAAGATGGACGGCATCCGGCAATTGAGGCAGGTCGGGAGGCTGGTACGGTGCGAGCTGGGACGCATGCAATACCTGGGGGAGGTACGGTGAGTGCAAATCAGGCACCACCGGCAAAGCCGGAGGCGAAAGATGTGCATTGGACGGACAGTGGAAGGAGTGGTGGAGGATAGGCGTCTGTGGCGAGAGGTGTGCGTGCACAGATGGGTTGGCTAGCTGGGGAATAGAAAGGGGTGTGAGGGGTGTGCTGTGGGAGATCTGTGAGTGCACGCTAGGTGTTTGGGACGCGTGGGGTGCGTGGAGTGAAGGAGGTGAATGCGGGGTACCGGCTCCTTCGGACGAAACCGAAGAGTCGGCCGCACCTGACAGGAACAGCTGTCGCCACTTGTACGTGTCCAGGTCCATCGCGTACAGGTCGCTTAGTCTGTTGCCGTCGCAGTCTCGGCCTCCAAAGATGATCATCTCCCGCTTGACTCCTTCGCCAGGGCTGTCTTCACTTTCCCCGGACGAAGATTTGAGTTCGGGGCTCGAGCTCAGCTCGGTGCTGTCGTCGCTGCTGCTGCTGGCGCAGCAGCGCTGCGGACAATAGAGCGGGTCGGGGAAGACGACTGCTCGGTGTGCTCTCCTCTGGGAAGGGCCGGCGTGGGCGGAAGCGTCGCTCTGCAGCCGCGACCACCGCTTCGCCTTGATGTCCAGGGCGAACAGGTCGCCGAGGAACTGCTCACGCAGCCCGCCGCCGAACACGACCATCTTCCCGGCGTGCGCGACGGCCGAGAACTTGGTCCGCGGCCCGGGCTGGTCGCCGTGGCCCGCGGCGGGCGCCACGACCGCCCACTCGCGCGGCACGGTGCCGGCGTTCCGCAGCGGACCCTCGCCGCCGCCGGCGCAGCTTTTCTTCCGTTTCGAGGAGTGCCCCCTGGCCACCGGTGCAGCGGCGGTCGGCATGTCGGCGAACTGCACCACGTTGGGTCCTGGAGCACGAAGCGAGAACGCCTTCGGGTTGGAAGCGGTTGCTGCGCAGCTAGATCGTCCGCGGCACCTACGCTAGCGGTCTGTAAGCTTCAAATCGTGCGGCTGTCGAACGTGAAGCGTGCGAGTGTGCAAGACAAGGGCTTCTCCTTTCGGATTAGCGACCCAGCACTGACAACGTTCGAATCGTAGAGGCGGGGCAGTTCGTCGTGCGTCGACGCTGATTCTTCTTCTTGGGGATACAAAAAGAGTGAGGATGCGTGAAATAGAGCGCTTGTCCCTGTCTAACGATCGTTGCCGCGTTGCGTGTAATCTGCAACGGGACAAGGGCTAATTAGAAGGGGGTGCCACAGAACAATTGGACAGAAATCGGAAACAAACTCAGGCACCGTTGCGTGCTGGGTGTTTTCCCAGTGCAGTGGTGTTCCTCGGCTGGCTATTTCCTCGTGATTTGCTTGTGTTCTCTTTTTGTGTTTTTTTTTTGTTCTGACACGCAAACTTCGAAGTGTGCTTGCCTTTTATTTTCCTTTTCCGTGTCTGGGGTTGACCTTCACGTACGGTCTTCTTCGGCCGAACTATTCTGTTTTCCTGTAGAGGGCATTTATTCGTTTTCTTGTGGAAGACAATCGCGCACACAGCGCGATTGCCACCTTCCCAGGGGTTTCAGATGGTTCCCAAAGTGGGTAGCCTCTGGAGCGAAGTTCTGCACGCCCGCCATCATTTCTACGACTGAGTCTCGGACAGGACTCTAACGCATCAGTCACCACCAATCAGCTTGCCGCCTGTGTAACGACATGCAGCTGGTGCGATGGGTCTCAACGTCGTGAGCTCTCTGACAACGCCACATGTGACACGACGTCGTGTGTCGGATGCGTTCCTCTCAAGAGTGTAACCGTGAAGTGATACGACACGTACTACCACGGCATGTGTACATGTACGAGCCCGCGTGGTGCACAGCTCTGCATCGACAAACACAAAGCAGCAGGAACCTGTCTCGCGTCATCCTCCGTCAGTGCCGTTGAGAGTAATCGGCTTTGGTCCACGAGAGTCGGCTCCTTGAACCCTGCCTCATGAGCGAGCATACGAGCGCCAAGGTGGGCCGAGAAGCGTGTGTGTGTCCTCGTCCTAGCAAAAGACGAGAAGACGCGTAGCCCAGGTTTGCAGGAGCATGCAGGAGCCATGGAAATAGTATCAACACAAGAAGGAATACAGAGAGATGAATGCATTCACAGGAGAGGCTCTCCGGATGGCGAGGAGAAGAGCACGATTATTGACAGAAAGCAAAGTTGTGAATCAGTACAGTTATAGGACATTGGTGTTTGCTCCGTCAGTTTATCGCATATTTGGCCTGAAGGCGGGCACAAAAACTGCTGTGCATACCGACAGAAACCTCCTACACCTGATCATCTTTTGAGAAGAAGACGAAGCACGGCAGACCCATTCGATTTCCCTGGAAGAGCTTGGAAACACGTTAAATCGACTTCTCTCGGGATGGGTCACTCCGAGCAGTTCTCTAACCTATTCCACGGATTGAGTGCAAGTTAATTGCTTGCGCCAAGCAGTTCACTTGAGGCTACGACCCTCAGCTGGCTTGCGAGGGCTTGCAACTCCGTCACCACCTTCGTGAGCAGCACGAGCTCAAAGCATTGAATGTTCTTCCCCCCTGGGGTTCCTTGCCCTGCAGTGGTATCTACTTCCTGGCTTGAGATGTTGTCCCGCACAGGGGCGCTGGCGGCCAGCGACAAGCAACTTCGGGACAGTCCGCGGGGACGCGTGGATGAACATCCTGGGTTACATGGTTTCATAGTTTCAGCGGGAACGTGACGGGCTGCAAACGTACTCAAGGGGCGGTGGGGCGTCGTGCGAGGGGCGTACAGAAGGCGATGACCAAAAGGTGAAAGGGTCTTCGTGAGTGTGCCCTGCCTCGGGGGACCACGCAGACACTGCGGCAACGGAGCCGAGGCGTGCCTGCTTCGAGCAGAAGTCGCGGAAGAGTGCCGCGTTGAGTGTCAAAGCGCCGAAGGCGGCGCTGGATACAGAAAGGGTAGGAGCTTGCGACCAGAACGGCACCACCCTTGCAGAGGACAGCAGCGCTGACACGAAGTCGACCGCAACACTGAGCGCGTACTGCTGACGCGACGCAGGGTCGCTAACTGAGACGGACACTGCGTCTGAGGGCGAGCATACGTCAATGCCGGTCCCAGGAGTTCTGGAGTGTCCGTTCTTCGTAGGCAGGGAGTGAAGCGCTTGAAAAGCTTCAGGCTCGTCTTCCGATGAGCCTGCGTCTTCTTCGTGTGTTAGTTCAGCTAGCCGCCGCCAGAGTGCGTCGGTGTGTTCGGCGCACGTATTCTCGTAATCCCGTCTTCGTTCCAGAGCCCTGGTGTGGGCCAGGTACGCAGCCTCTATGTACTCCTCGTACTGCCCCTGGCATTGCTTCATGTACGCGGAGAATTGATCCCGCTGCTGCATCGCGGTAGTCTGCTGGGCGTCATGCTGGTCCTGCCACAGCTTACTGTTTCGCAACAGCTCCTCCAACTCACGCCGCCGCTCGTCGATGTGTCCGTCCACGAGCTGCCTCTCGGTCTTAAGCTGATCCACGTATTGGCCTGCACGAATAGCGAATTTTGGGGTTGGACAGAGGATACTACAAGACGGAGCAACAGACACAAACATTTGACGCGCACTGATACATGTAGAAGAGTGGACACAGAGTACTCTACAGGGCATACGAAGCTTTTCGACCGCTGAAGGCTCCCCGTCGAACCCGAGCATTTGCGGCGAAGACGGTGATCCCGGCGAGGACGGCGACCCCGCTTCGCCAGCTCCCCGCTTGGGGGGCGGGCCGAACGGCGGTGGCGGCTTCGCACTGAGGACTGGAGACCTGCTTGCTGCAGGACTGGAATGGTCATGCGGCGACGAAGGCTCACGTCCCGCTGTTATCGTCGATCGAATGCTCGGCCGCGGCTTCCTGTGTGGGTATGTGTTGATGCTCAGTTGTGGGTCATCCCTGCGCGGAATATGGCCCATTCTTGCGCCCTTTTTACGCTACTGCCGAGGCGCCTGCCGCCAGCTCGTGATGATTACTCATTGTGCGGATGTTTTACATGTTGCTGGTCGCAACATCTTTCCGGGAGCAGCCGTTTTCTCATACACGATAGGCAGCGGGGTGCATCGTGTTTCGCGCACCGCTGTTTCGGTCCTTTAAGCCACGGACACATAAGGCGGACCATCATCAGCGCGGAACCTGAGTGTCTGCAGACAGTTTCTGGGGGGGCTTGCCGGCTGCGACCGCTGGCCGCTGGTTCCTCTTTCCCGCTCTCTCCCGCTCCTTGTGTATGGATGGGTGTGTTTAAGTGCAGCGCACTTTCACCAGTCGGCTTTGATTTTGGGTCCTGTGACTCCTCTCCGAAGGTGGGGCGGGATAAGGGGACGTGTGTGCGTTGCGGACCTGGTGCCTTCCTGCACGAGAGACGTCCACGGATGCGTGTGTGTTGAATTCAATCACGGGTAACCCCTGAAGCGGAGTAAAGCCCAAGTTGTCAGCATCCTCACGTCACAGCTGATGGTCCTGCCGGCTGCTCGTGGTGGCCACGCGCTGATCTAAACTGCAGCCTTGTTTGGTCAAGGCTCCCTGCTTTATGTCCTTTGTGCTGCTGGTTGCAACACGTATCTGGGGACAATCGCCTCTTTTTACACGCGGTGCAGCGGGGTGCAACATGCTTCGTGCATCTTGCCGTCGCATTCTTCGGTCGCCCTGCAGTTGGTCGGGATCGCTGGCTGCTTGCGCCCCTCTCCTTCCTTCCACTCCGCCTCTCTCCCACTTCGGGCACTTCAGCAGCCAAAAAGTATGTTTTAGGCATTTCTATACGGTTTACCAATTTTTATTGCCTTCTAGGAGCCCCTATGTGGTTCCCAAAAAAATGACCTATTTTGACAGCTTTTGACCCCCTACACGGTCCAGTAGTAAAGGCTTTCACTAGTAAATTTACTAGTGGTTTTACAAGTGAAAATGGTTTACAAGTGCCACTAGTAAAATTTACAAGTGATTTCAGGTGCTTTGGCAGGTGCTTTGGGGTGAAACAAGAAGAAACTGTGGCAAGTGAAGCACACATTCAGAAGAACCGGCTTCTTTTTCACCTAACTCGTCAAAATGGGGCTGGGAGAGCAGAGCAAAGTGTGAACCCAGTGCTCGGCCCCGCGCTTAGGCAGACCGCATTTATCCAGGTTTCCTCCACTCCAAGGCAAACGTGAACACTCGAACACTACCCCCGGGAACACGGGACAATAACATCGGAAGAGACGGGGCGCGAGGGAGGAGGCGTCCTTGTCCTCTCAGAGCAGAGTCGTGCACAGGTACGTCCTGGTACCAGAAATAGATGGGCGCCATTGCACGGCAAAAGATGCTCTGGTATCTTGCGTTTGGCCCAGGAGGTTACGAATATCTCTGCCTGCGTGCGTCTTATGCCGGACAGGCTTGGCATTCATTTTTTGGACTGAGTCGTGGGCAACAGTGCGGTCAACTCTGAAAGACAAATACCGTAAACGGAAATAAGTTGGACCGGATAAAATGGTCCAACTCACCTATTTTGGGCTCTGGTGGTCCAACTTTTGACCGACCAACCTTTTTCGGGGGGTTCTGTGTACTTCGTGCAGTTTTGCGGCTGGCACTCGCTCCACTCCGTAGTCGCGCATAGGTCCGCCGCCAGGAGTTCCCGAACACTGCGCCGCGACCCGCTGAGTTCCCTCCAGCAACTTGCAACGAAGCACCCTGGCCATGGTCCAGCCATTGGTCGCCATGGCCCTGTGGTGGAATCACAAGATCTTCCTTGCGTGGAAGGATGTTTGATCGCGACCAGTTGCGGTTGGTCAGTGCCGCGGGTGGACCAAGATGCGTCCACCCCCATTGCTTTGGTAGAGTGCAAACGCAAAAATGCAGAGTGCAAACGAGGTGGCTCGAGGTTGGCTGACCGTGAAGGAAAAAGTATGAGCCGCCAATAAACGACGATCTTGGTAAAGCCCCCCCCCTCGTACTATTTAGGCAGTCGTACTATTTAGGTAAATAGTACGAGTGTTGTTTTCTAAAAGTTTTAAGAGGTGCCCCCAGCTGCAACGACTTTTAAGTTTTAATTCCGGCTAAGAGCTCACGCTCGTCCCTTCCCCGTTTTCTCTTTGATGCAGGTGAAGGACAGGTATCACAGCACAGAGAGCGCGTCCAGATCCATCCTAATTCGTTAAGGTTCACCACCTCTACTGCATCAGCAATACGAGAGCTGCTGTGAACAGTGTGTGTCCTTCTGAGCCCATAGACAGTTGGGGCACGTAGAGTGAGGCTCACTCTAAGTGACACTCATGCATTTTTGCCCACTGTGACTGAAAACTGCAGCTTCAGTGTCACTTAGAAGAATTAGAAAAACGGAAGACTTCGGCGGAAACCCAGTAAGCTAACCTTTAGTGACTTCAGTGTCACAAAAGAGTAGAGCATTCAGCATCACTTAGAGTGAGACCTCACTCTAAATGACGCCGAGCCCCGATTCTCTCAGTTCTTTATGGTGGTTCAATAGTGGTTAAACAGTGGCTAAATAGTGGTTAAATAGTGGCTAAATAGTACGAGTCACCCTGAAAGTTTGGGGGGTGTACTTTTAGCTTTTTCAGGAAATATCTGCTGATTTTCACCTAAATAGTACGAGGGGGGGGGGGGGCAGTGCTGATACTAAGCCTGAGACCCAAAACGAAGTTGCTAACCCTGGGTGGGGGTGGGTACCCCCCCCCTCCTGGTGCAACCCACTGTGGACCTACTGTGGGACCCACCTTAGCTAAATTCTCTAAGGTGAAATGGTGGAAAAAGTGGGTCAAAATTTTTTTTTTTCGAGTGCTTTTTTGGGAGGATTTGGGCCAAAAAAAAATTTTTTTTTCTTGGTCGCTGCTGAGGAAACCACCTTAGAGCGGTCACCACCCTGCTGCACACAGGCCCTGCAGGAGGGGGGGGGGGGGGGGGGGGGTAGGGGGGGGGGGTACCCACCCACCCCTCGTTGCCGTCCGGCTGACAACGATGCCGAGTTTAGGGGCCTTAGCATCAGCACTGGGGGGGGGGGGGCTTTACCCACCCTCGTGCGGCTGGTCATCCTCAAATTATCCAACCGCAGCCCTGAAAACTGTAGGCTGAAAAGCGACAGTTCGGGAGCAGGAATTCTTGGAATACAGGAGCTGAAGGATTTGAGCAACAGCGGGTCGCAGGATACCGGTCTTGTGGTGAAGGAAAGTAGCACAGAAGGCCAAATACCGTGTTTCACAGTGAAAATAGCCTGCACTCGTCTAAACTCGTCAACGTCACGAGTTTAGACGAGTTTAGACGAGTTTTGACGAGAATGATACGAGTTTAGACGAGTTTGGCACGAGAATACGAGTCGTTTGGCGAGAATTTGCTCCGAAAACCGAAATACGAGTTTAGACGAGAATCCGACTCGTATGCACATGCATATATTTGGTGTGATAAGGTTTTTTCGCCAGTTCTTCCCCAGGTTTACAGCGTACATGCGCTGTTTGGCGAGTTTCAACTTCGCACTGCGTTCGCACGACGACGTGGTTGCCGTTATAAACGTCCCAATGTTCACTAAAAGAGGGGTCCACACTTTTTCCTATCCTTCTTGGTCGAGCGCTCGACAACGTGCCGCCCGGAGCTAACCACGTCCTCTAACACCGAAGGGAACCCGTTGGCTTCTCGGATCTTGTTCAGAGTCGGCAGGATGTTTTCGAACGTCTGCGGCGGCTTGCTCTGCAGGTTCCGATCGTCTGCGACCTCCTGCAACAGGAGATCCTCTTGGTCGCGGACCTTGAGCAGCAACGTCTTCCCATCCGCAGACGCGACTGCTTCGGTCACGTCGCCGCAGGCGAACCGGCGCTTGGACACGCCCTTTTCGTCAACGATGTAGATATGCGTGTCCCCCATCAGGCAGATTCGGCGCACGTTGTGGTCTGTTGACGTGAGCCGGTTGCACACGACGCAGGAACGCAGATTCTGCTCGTTGCGCGCGAACGGAATCCCGTCCGGGCGGACGCTCGGTGGCAGTCTCTCTTTCATCACCGATCCAGAACCGGAAACCGGCGAGCCTGCCAACATCGTCACATCCGAGTGGGGCGCCGCTCTCTGTTCTCAGTTTCTCTCTCACCCCTATGTTTAAACTGTTTCGTGTTTTCAAGGAGCCGGTACTTTTGGTGTCAGTTGATGAGGGGACTTCTACTCGATCTAGTTTCGTGACGAAGCCTAAACTGTCGAAAGGGGAATATGGCGCCATATTTTCGTAGAGCGATGTGATCCCCAGATCTAAAACCGTGAAGTGTCCTTCAGCACAAATGGATAAGTCAAGGGTAAGTCATGGTCTGGGTTTGCTTTTCTGTGAAGCCCTTTTGGATACAAAGCTGGTGTGGGATTCTTGTGTGATTCTTTCATCCACAGCGACTTCCTAGTGCCCACGCTCGGTTGGAAGGCGCATCACACTTCGTTGTCTACTTGTCTAGAATCGTTGTCAGGGGGTCGGAATGCCCGACCTTCCTGAGCAGCCCTAGTGCAGCCTCGACCTACTCCACCAGCCCAGGACTGCGCTGAGCCAGCCCTGACCCCTGACAGCACCCCCCAACTCGAATAGGAGCGAACTTCTTCTCCTCTTGTTCTTCTTTGAAAGTCCCTCGCTGGGATCTCACAGAGGTCATCAGATTCTGCATCGGCTTTTCTGAGTCGTGACAATTTTGTACTTAAAGGTTTTCAGACAAGTCCAGCGGAACTCGAACCTGTGTCGCGTGGTACCACACGAGAATGTAGAATGGCTGTATTTGGAACATCTAATCTAGGGTGTAAGAGCGTGCTCTACAAGTCTATGCAACGAAGCCGAGGGGCTAGCAAGGGGAGGCTGTAGATCCTACTGGCGTCAAGCTGGACAAACGGACCGACCGAATGCTGTTGACCAGCTGTGGCCAGCGTCATTCTCACGGGACGATGTGCTCATCTTACACGCGAGCATTGCACGAAAGTCGAGGCTCGGGCACACTTTTCCGACAGCGGCTGAGTCCGGGGCGCGATTGCCATGCATGTAGACGCATACACAGACACTTTGGCGAAGAGAATGCAGGTTCAGTAGTTGAGAGCACTTCGAGGTCAACCCCAAGAAAAAGCTGCAACAGAAGGCTGCAGACAACGCTAGCTGTACGCCACTTCCTTCTCCCCTTCTGGTGTTCGTGGTTCACTCTTGACAATCACGCCGAAATCCAGCATCAGTGGCATCTTCGAAGCGAAATGCACGTTGCTGTACGTCGGAAATCTCTTGAGTCACGTCTTCCCTACCGTTTCAATGAAACCACTTCCGACGGCTGATGACCTCGCTTCTGCAGCTGCGCGAGCAGCGCTGCCTGCTCCTTCTCGAGAATTTTGCACTCTTCATTGATACGATTGAAGTCGACACTCGCCGCCTCTGCTTCGTTGTACTGATCTACCAGTGTCATCAAAGCTTGCTCCTCAAGCTGTGCGCTGCCGGTGGCCTGGTCTAAAACGTCACGCAGATGCATTAGCACACTCAACGTCTTATCATCATAAGAAACAAGCTCCACTTCAGCAGTGAGGACCAAGATTTTGGACCGGAGCGCCTCAAGCAGGGCTATAAGGTGTCCTGTATAGGAGTCATCACATCGTTCTGCAGCTATTCTGTGGCTGACCACGGCGCAAGTACGCTGTACCACATCGTGAAGGCAGGTGTTGATGTCCGAGCGAAGCATATCGAGAGCCTGATCTTCGCGGATGAGAAGCGATTTTGCATTTTTCTTCCGGTTTTGCAGGCTATTGACCTCACGCACCAAGTTGTCGCTATCATCGACAAGGGATGCGCACGCTTCCGCTTGTGCCTCCACGACCTGCGCCAGCAATGGGCGGATGTAATCCCCTGCTCGTTGTTTGCAAGCCGTCGGATCTGGATCACTAGCGCCAGACAAAACCTTCCTGACAGGCTCCAATAACCCGGCTTGCACTGAGCTTGCAGCTTTTAATTTCTCACTTGCATCTTCGCACTCGGCTGCTTTGCGAGCATATTCGCCGTCGGCGCCATTGTTGCGCACGTTCAAACTCAGCGCGACCACTTCGGACATTACGTGCCTCGCTGCCAAGTACCGGGCACTGACTTCTCCAATACCTTCGACTTCTGTTCGCTTCACCCGTCGTCCCTGGAGAGTTTGCTCGATATTGTGCGCGAGAGACACGGTGTCAGGGTTCGACAGCAAGCATTGCTTCGGATGCATGGTTTCCTTCTTTGTGTAAGGGCTCCCTGTGGTTTTTGGCAACAGTACATCCATCAAGCTCAGCCAACCACATCCAAGAATCTCTGATCCGCTACAGCAAACTACAAACTGAGGATACCGTCTGGCTCCTAATGTATGCAGTTTTTAGCGTTATTTTTAATTTATAAATCATACATGTAAAGGGGGGGTAGACCTATTATCCACCCAATTTTTTCCGAAATTTCCGCGAACATTAAAACTAGTGGCGTTAAAAAATTGCTATTTTCCAGGCTTTATCCAATGGGCTATCCAGGGTTTTGTTGCAGGGTGGTGTTTTTTTCCTTCGCGCCTTCGGCGCGATATTGACTATTGTTTGGTAAAACCAACCTGTCCGGTCGAAACCCAGCTCACATTCCCTGTTAGTGGGTGAACAAGCCAACCCTTAGACAACTCTGCTTGTCTAGGTTAGGAAGAGTCAACATCGAAGGATCGAAAAGCAACATTGCTATGAACGCTTGGCTGCCACAAGTCCCCTTCCCTGTGGAAATTTTTCTGTCACTTCCGGCTTCATCCCTTGAACATAACTGAGGGATTTCGATATCACAAGGCACTCCCACGATTCCCGTTCTTTTTCGCCGCCTGGCCGACGTCATCCCCTGCACTGGATGCGGAAGAAGTCAAGGAAGAAGTGCCACAGAACAACCCACAGGTTGACATACCAGCCGTATCTGCACCAGTAGCACCTGCACCAGGTCCGACCAATTCTGAGTGCACTGAGACAACAGAAAATAGTCCACACCAGCCACGAGGAGCGGCGCTTCAGCCGTCCTCTTCATAGCGCCAGCAAAGCAAACCGCACCACAGGGTGGCAGAGAGAGTGTGCTGGTTCACAAAACACCACCAAACCGCGGCTTTGAGAAACCATTGGTCAGCCTCTTTTCCGTTTTAACAGCTCTTTTTTCTCGTTTTCACTCTCTTTTGTTGGCAACATTTACATTCTAGACTGTTTCCACACGTCTTCTCATTTGGTGTGCTGTTGTTACTCTCACAGCGGGTGGATAGGTCCAGTTCCATAAAATTTAACTTGCCGCTGAAAAATTAAAAAGTTAAATTTGTCTCCAAAACCAGTCGACCTATTATCCTAGGATAATAGGTCCCCCTGGATAGTAGGTCTACCCCCCCTTTACGCCTATATATATATATATATGGTACGATGCCAAACCCCCCCCCCCCCCCTGAACACGAAACTAAGATTTTCCCCCCTTTGCACTAATAAAAAAAATTTGATGTCACCCCATACTGGCCCCAAAACCCCACTTGTGTGGCCCAAAACAGTTCCCAAACGGTTTTTGGCGGGCTGAGTCGAGGTAAAGGGGTCTCTGAAGGCCCACGAATAGGCCCAGGTGGGCCCAGGTGGGCCCCGGAGCGGGCACTCAGTGCGAGGGGGGGTGCCCCCAAAATGGGGTCATTTTCAAAGCCTCGCCACTTCTCAAGCTAGTCAAACACCTTCTGGCCTCCAGCGGGAAACCCAGACTACACAACGACAAGATCGGCTGTGTTCCGCTGTAGATAGCCACCAGCGGGTCCTCTTGAAGCCGAAGAATGTTCTCAGGGGTCTCAGATAGCCCTACTTGGCCACCCCGCCTGCAGCGCCTGCGGTGGGCAGGCACACCTTGTAAATAGAGTGGGTGCAGCAGGTGCACCCTGCCTAGAATCCGGCTTTACCAGCAATACGAATTAAGAATACAGGTTGACCCAGGAAAACGGAAACTAAGAGAGGGAAAATGCCAAAGATCACGGGTCTGGAGTTCGTGGAGTCATCGGTGAGAGCAATGCAGAAGTTGTCGCCGTTTCATGAGGAAACGAGACGTGGTCAGTCCATGCAGAGACGACTCGTAGCCAGCAGGACCTTTTGCGAAAAGGTCTCTGGTGAGGACCTGATCGGTTTCTTTCTCGCCCTAATGACAGAGGAGGAGAACGTTGACATCTGGAAGCGCCTTTCTGGTAGGCTTTCAGAAGCCTTCAACAGCCTTGACGACGAGGCGAGCCGGCGACGCATCGTGAGCGGTTTGGACTGGGCACGTGCCCGGTACAGGGCTGTTGGAATGGTCGTGGGTGACAATCTCTGAAAGAACCGGGGAAAGGCTGCCGAGATTGGCGTTGGCGGGGGAGTCCTCATCTTGGTTCTTTTGCATTTTTCCACCTTATATTCTGCGTTTTCCTTGTAAGCACTGTGTTCTCAAAAGCGGGTGAAGCCGGATTCTAGGCAGGGTGCACTTGCATACCACACATTCTAAGCGTGTGCCTGCCCACTGCTGGCGCTGCACACATGGGGCTAACTGTGACCCCCGAGAGCACTCTTCGGCTTCAAGAGGACCCGCTGGTGGCTATCTACGGCTGAACACAGCCGATCTTGTCGTTTTGAAGTCTGGGTTTCCCGCTGGAGGCCAGAAAGTGTTTGACTAGCTTGAGTAGTGGCGAGGCCCGAAAATGACCCCATTTTGGGGGGCTCTCCCCCTCGCGCTGAGTGCCCGCTCCGGGGCCCACCTGGGCCCACCTGGGCCTATTCGTGGGCCTTCAGAGACCCCTTTACCTCGACTCAGCCCGCCAAAAACCGTTTGGGAACCGTTTTGGGCCACACAAGTGGGGTTTCGGGGCCAGTATGGGGTGACATCAAAATTTTTTTTATTAGTGCAAAGGGGGGGGGGGGGGGGGGGGGGTCGGGGGCTATCGGATGATCGATGGTTATTAACAAGATGCCTGGGGGGGGGTTTGGGCAGATGTTTTATGGCATAGTAAGATACTGGGCATGTGGGGTATGGGACCCATATCCCCCCAGAAACCATTTTTTCGGGCCGGTTTTGGGGCCAAATGCCCTCGGAGAGCCTTTTTCTGAGCGCAAAACTCTGTTTCTGTGGGTTTCGAGGCCCCGCACGGTGCACTCCAGCATCGTGTGGGGGTGTTAACTGTGCGGCCAAAGTGTCGGGCGTGGGCACACCTGCTAGATCCAGTGTGCCACACCCGCAAATCCAGCGTGAAATCCACTGACACCCAAAAATCCAGTGCGGAATCCAGTGTGACACCCGCAAATCCAGTGTGAAACCCACTGTACACCAGCTAAAACAGTTCCCCAAGTTGGATCGAGTCACCTGTCGTCCAACGCAAATCAATCATCAAGGAGGCGAGGCCCCTGGTTGTTAAAAAAGCTGACCCCAGGTTCTTCTGGCAGTATTGGCAACTTTTATTGGCAGAAATCGGCTTGTCGGATCGAAAGAAGTGAGTTTGCTGCTGGTAACCTCACGAAGGCGATGGTTAATCGTGTTCCCTTCTGCAGGTGTCGCACACGTCCGGCCAGGTGTTCGAACCGGGCACCACGTAGCTGGCGGTACGTGGTGTACGACACCTTTGCCGTTAGTTGGCCTTCTTCGTCCACCAGCCTGTGCTAGAAGGATTTGTGCGACGAACGTCTTGTGCACGACAGCTTTTCCGTGACCCACGACGTCGGTGGTTGCCTCCACGAGATCGTCGAATGCCTGCTGCCTCATGGGTCACCTTTGTCGGTCGCCCTCTGTACAGAGACCCCGGGCGCAATCGGGTCAACTCCTGCAGCTTTCATCAGAAAGGCTCTCGTCGCTCTAAAGTGTCTCCGCATGGAGCCCTGTGACCTATCGTACTTCGTGTGCGTCTTGCCTTGCAAGTTTTTGAGCCAATTCTTCGAACGAAACGCATTTACGAGTCACGCATTCTGAGAACAGAGTTAAGTTCCTGTTCTGGGTGGGTGCTGCCGCCGTAGCCATTGTACAGTCGTAACCCTACCTGGGGCCTCAAAGTTCACAACAACTGAGTTTTGCGCTCAGAAAAAGGTTCTCCGAGGGCATTGGACCCCAAAATCGGCCCGAAAACATGGTTTCTGGGGGGGTATGGGTCCTATACCCCACATGCCCAGTATCTGACTATACCAGAAAACATCTGCCCAAACCCCCCACCCCTTTTGGCATCGTCTCATATATATATCATACTATGCAGTCCGCCCCATTCCGCGCAGATTTTTTTTTTTTTCCGCCGACGACTCAGGGGTTATTCTGCCCGCCAGCAAGGCCAAAAATGCTGGCGAAAAAATTTCTTCTGTCAGCGAGAAAATTTTTCTCGCCCTCACGTCGTACAGAGCCCGTCCACCCGCATCTGTCCTTCCATTCTGAGTCTTCGGCGGTTCGTGGTGCAAGGAGGAAGAGAGAGTCGGAGAATACGTGCGGTTGGTCTGGTGGAAGGGACGGGTACAAGTTAACAAAAGAAGAAGTCAAGACAGGACAAGGAGGTGCAGCAAGGTTTCAGGGTAGTGTCAAGTCAATTTTGCGCTTTTTCGCTACCTTCTCCGTGGTCTGTCTTCGTTTCCGAGCGAGTGGTGCTGTATGTGGGTCGAGGCATCGTGTCTGTTGCTGGCACGTCCACTTCATATTGTCGGTACGTGACCCGGCCGGGCTTGCTGTAGTATCTGTAGAGCTCCCGGATGTGTTCATCCCCCCAGTTTGTAAGGTGCGCGCCCTCTGGCCACGCAATGCGGTCAAAGACAACGAAGTGCCGAAGAACTTCCTTGGATTCAAACCGGACCGTTGTGGACTTGAGGAGTGCAGCAATGTATGGGGAGGCGATAGTCTGATGGAATGTGCTGAACGCTGCAGGGGTAACGGCAACGTTGGTCGCTTCGAAGAACGAACGGCGCCAGCAAGTGTAGTATTTCGTGATCTTTTTGGCCCTTTCTTCCGAGCTTAGTGCCCTCAATTCTGCTTCGAGCGAGTCCACTTCTCTGCAAACATCCGAGATGGTGGTCGCGGTTCCTTGGAAAACAAGAGACATAGATGGCCGGTTGATAACGTTATATAACGTTATATAACGTTATAACGGTGATAACGTTATATAACGTTATATAACGTTATATAACGGTCGAAAACGCAAAATAACGGAAAAAATAACGCAAATAACGGTTTTTAGAATTTTTCCGATTTTGGCCATGTTTCCAGATTTTTGTCATTTTTTCCTCATTTTGGTCCATTTCGGCCATTTTTTCCGATTTTGGCCATTTTTGCCAGATTTTGGTCAATCGTAGCCAATTTTTCCAGACTTTTGCCGATTTTTTCAGGTTTTGGCCATTTTGCCGATTTTTTCCAGATTTCGGCAATCTTTGCCGATTTTTCCAGATTTCGGCCATTTTTGCCGATTTTTCAAGATTTTGGACAATTTTGAGATTTTGGCCACTCTGGCCGATTTATCCAGATCAGTCAATTTCGGCCATTTTTTCCGATTTTTCCAGATTTCCCGATTTTCCAGATTTTGGTCAATTTCGGCCATTTTTGCCAATTTTTCCAGACTTTTGCCGATTTTTGGATCCCGGTCACAAAAACTGTTCGGAAACAAACCCTGGTCCGAAAAGAATTCGTAGTAACCGGTCCTCAGGGGTCCGTATAGCCCCTCCCCAGAGCTTTTTCTCTTTTACTTATTTTCTTGCGGACTTCCACCCAAGCGCGACAAACGCGATCCTTCCGGATTCACATGACTCTTTCACTGTGCGATGTTGTTCTTGGGATGTGGATGTCTGCAGTTTTGGGTTTCCGGCGCGTGTCCCTCAGTCGGTGGCCCGTAACGGTCGTTTGCAGTGTCCTTCGTGAGGCAGCAGATGTCACCAGCATGATCCGGCCACTGGAGTCCAACTTGTCCAAGCTTGTCCACTCGGCAGACCGTTGCGTACTATGCCAGTCAGACAAGGTCCCAGTACCAAATATGGGTGCATGATGAGCACGAGACATGCAAAGTCGAGCAGTCACAGCTGGCGCTTCCCGTAGAACCCAGCCAGCCCGGGGTCGGTTTTCTTGATCCGGTCGATGAATCGTTGTTCCGGGCTCTTACTTGGTGGTTTCGTGACAGGGAGAACGCTGGGGCCAGTCAATGCCAGGTCGCGGGACAAGGCCTCGACGCGCAGCGTTTCCGCCACCTTCTTCCTTCCGCGTCGCGCCTTTGCAACCGAGGCGCTGCTGCTGCTGCTGTTGCTATCCGTACTTTCGGCGCGAGGCCGTTTGCGCTGTGTACCTGGGGTCTTCGGCTGAGCTTTCGGCTGAGCTTTAGGTTGAACCTTCGGCTTCGGCTGGACCTTCGGGGAGCTTTTCGCAGGCATAGTCGATATTCCCTTTGGAAAGACTAGTGTGGCTGAAATCGAAGCGGGTGGGGCGGTACACGTGTTTTTGTGTTTCCGACGATCCCGAATGGGCGTACAGATTGGTGTCTTTCGACCTTTTTTTTTTTCCGCGCACGGACTGCCTGTTCGAGCTTGTGCGGGTTTAAGAAACTCAGACAAGAATAGCTCTGGTGAGGGGCAGGGCATAAATGACCAAAACCCTGGAAAAATCGGCAAAAACGGCCAAAATGGGCAAAGTCTGGAAAACATGGCAAAACTGGCCAAAAATGACCAAAACCTGGAAAAATCGGCAAAAATAGCCAAATTTTTGAAAAACATGGCAAAAATGGCCAATCCTGGCCAAATCGGTAAAAACGGCCAAAATGGGCCAAAATCTGGAAAACACGGCAAAACTGGTCAACATTGACCAAAATCTGGAAAAATTGGCAAAAATAACCAAAATTGGCCAAAATCTGGAAAATGTGGCAAAAATGGCCAAAAATGACCAAAATCTGGAGGACAGTGTGACCTCCCATGGACTGGTAAAAAACCGTTATATAACGTTATATAACGTTATATAACGTTATATAACGTTATATAACGTTATATAACGTTATATAACGTTATATAACGTTATACGTTATTATTATTATAACGTTATATACCGTTATTATAACGTTATATAACGTTATTATACCGTTATTATAACGTTATATAACGTTATAACGGTCAAATAACGTTATTTTTCGACCAAAAATGGCAAATAACGGTTTTATAACGGTCAATAACGGTTTTTCTGGATTTAGGGGGGGGGGTAACAAATAACTCCGGGAATAACGTTATATAACGTTATATAACGTTATATAACATTCAGGGTCAAAACCTTGTGTCTTTTTGGAAATGGCCAAAAAAAAAATTCCAGAAAAAAAATGGGTTTTTTGAATTTTAAAAGTTTGGAACAAACTCTGCAGTAATTTTTGAGGAAGTTGAGCAAAATTTTTTTTTTCAAAAAAATTTTTTAGGGCTCCATCGGCCCCGCGGGAGCGTTTTAAAAAGACACAAGGTTTTGACCCTGCATGATAACGGCCATCTATGAAGAGAGATTGCATGCAGCTTTTCCAGAACGTCACACGCAAGTGCAAGACATGCAAAAAATTGCGGCTTACTCACCTCTTTGTACAGGTGCTCTGCGTGGGTGCTGTTCCGCTCGTTCCAGATGCGTCTAAGGGCTTCGCGTATTGCAGAATACTGCATACGGATGACAGAGACACTTCTCCAGTAGGCCAGCCAGCGTGTATCGGACGGCTCCACCAGGGCACGATTCACCTTCTCACACATCGCTGCAAATGTCGGGTCTGCGAATACGCTGCTCAGAAGTAGCTTGTTGATGTCGGAGTCGGAGAAGATCAGCCAAAGGGCGCGGACGGTTCTGAAGAAGTCTCCCATGAACGCAACTGCTTTTATGCCATCCTGGGCAAGGAGGTTGAGGACGTGGGCACAACACCACATGAAGAGCGCAGTAGCATTGATCCCACCGCGAACCTTCTTCTCGGCACCCTGAAACTTCCCAGACATCGCCGAAGCCCCATCAAACGAGCAGGATACGAACGAGCCCTTCGGGAGATAACACAGCATCTGCTTTATCTTCGTTGCGTAGCCGGTTGCAGTTTGATCGTGCAGGACTTCAAGGCCAATGAAGCGCTCTTGGACAGCATTTCTCCTGAGGTAACGAACGGTGGCCACAAGTTGGTGCTTTCCCGTCACGTCGGTTGTTGCATCTGCTGTGGCTGACCAAAACCGGGACTCCCTAATCTCGGTGTACAGCCGCTTCTCTAATACCAAGCCGATCAACTCCAGAAGCTCTCTCACCACAGTTGACGATGTATACGTCACATCCTGCTTCAGCCAAGCACAGAAATCGCGGTCCTGGTGCAAGCAAGAAAAGAAGGATAGCAAGTCGTGCACGTGCACCGTGTGGGGGATTTCCAGGCGTGCGATTTTAAAGATTGTTTTGACAATCTTGCGCAGTTGAGCCCGCATCTTACTGACACCTGAACGAAGGTTTGTCATAATGTCAGAGACAGAAACATGCTCGGCGGACGTTTCGTGCTTCTTCATGCGGTTTCGGAGGTGCGTTTGGTCGGCGTAAGGCATGTTGATGAGGACTGCTCTTGTACGCGGAAACTTTTGGCTGCAAACCTTGCACTGGGCCCCCGCATCTGACACATCGAGCCATGGATACTCGGCAAGCCACCTGTCAACAGTGGATCGCAGAATTTTGCCACTGCCAAATGTACGAAACTTCGTGTTTTCTTCCGACTCAGGAGCGGGCTCGTCGTCAACAACAATCGGCTCAAATGCCACTGCTGAACCGGACAGGATCACGACCACGACAGCTACTAAAGCAAGAACGGAAAGTCCGACAAGACTGTCATCATCTGGGTCCGACTCATACTCGGCAACAACCTCGTAGCCTTCAAATGCGGGGGGTTCAACTGCAGCAGGTGGTGTTGGGATGGCAACTTCTGCTTGAGCGGGCAGGTCTTCGGCTGATGTGCGAGCAGTGAGAGCATTCTCGGCGGCGATCTTCTTTTGAGCAGCATCGTAGGCCTTCACCTTAGCCAGCAACTCGGCGTTCTTCAGCCTGTTGCTGCCTGTCCCCTGGTTGATGCGCCTGAGGCTTGCTTGCTTCTCAAGCTTCGGTCCTCTCCAGTTCGCGTAGTCGAACTGGATGGTTTCGTCTGAGGGGCCACGTGCAGCGGCCGCACGGAAACCGAAACTCGCAAGCGACATGTTACTTGGTTTGGGCCTGGCTGACTTTGTGTTAAACAAGAAACAAGACAGTGTGTTTGTTAACCTCATCCTGAGTCCCTCTCACAGCCTCCGCGGGCCCGCCTCTGCACTCGACTGTGCTGTTGCCCGGGACCTCTCGTGCATCACCCAGCCTCGGCCTCTGGCCTCGCCTGCCCTGTCTCGGCCTTCTCGGGCATCACCCAGCCTCGGCCTCCGGCCTCGCCTGCTGTCTCGGCTCTTGTAGGTGACCCCCCTGACCCCCCACGCAAAAATCCCTTTGGCGAAAAAAATATTTTCGCCAACCCCTTTTCAGATTTTTTTTTTTTTTTTGGCGAAAAAATTTTTTTTCGCCAAAGGGAAAAACCCCTGCCGACGACAGGGGTTATTCTAATCCCCGAAATTCTGAAAAATCCCGGTTAAAAAATCTTTGATATGGCCAGAATTTTTTTTCCCCACGCTGCGCGTGGGAAAGCATGGGTTGCTGAAGCAAGCAGTGTCCCACACAGTAGCGTCATACGGTAGCACAGTGTCGACCACAGTGGCAGCACCACTAAAACCAAATGCGGTGAGCGACATCTCTTTTAGCGTTTATTGTGGTTTAGAGGTTCGGTGTTTTAGGGTCTCCGGTTGACCATTGAGGCTGTGAGGCGGTGGTAGGTATGCTTATACACTTTAACTACGGCTAGCCATGTTTGTAAGTGTTGCGACCGACACCAAGAAGAAATTCGCTTTGAATTTAGCCTTGGGCCCCCCACGCGCATGCATGTTGAGCATTGAGTTCTTTAAGGTGCATGTTGAGCAGGGGTTGCCATGCAGCTCGTATCGGTCTGTAATATGCGTTCTTGCTTGCTTTTAGTTTCAAAATCCTTTCAGGCCTGTGAGCTTCAGGATAGCAAACGATCCTCCAGTGACTGATTACTGGGTGTGAGAGAAAACACAATCTGGCTGCTGCTTCTCCACTTTGTTGTAGCCTTCACTTGTCAGTCCCAGTGGGCACTACGGCATGATGGCCTCAACGCCTTTCAACGAATCGAGGCAGGGCGAAGCTGCTCACGACAGGCGCCCCCCAACACGCTAATCCCAACGCCCCTCATGCCCCATAGATATTTCTGGACCACATCGCTGGCAGGCTGTGTACACACAAAACAGCAACTACGACTCCAGGATCTGAGCCTGTAGCCTGGGTCCTTTGCCAAAAAGTTTTCACCAGAAATCCCCATGGTTAAAAAATCTTTTTTCACCGGCCTGTTTTCAGAAATTTTTTTTTTTTGGTGAAAAAAAAATTTTTTACCCATGCAGGCAGGGGTTTTTCCACTCACCAGTTTCGGGCCAAACCCGTGGTGAAAAAAAATTTCACTCCGGCAGAAAAGTTTTTCTGCCGGTGTGGTGTGGTGTGGGTGCCAGTCGACACGTGCCTGTGTCTGTCTGTGTGTGGTACGCGTCGTTGACCTCGTAGCCCCATAAGCGGGGGTCCCTCTGGCCCTTCACCCCACTCAAGTTTGGGGTGCTAGCTCACTCCCTACCCTCTTGCTCCTCTGCAAACCCGGGTTTGCGTTTCCCGGGTTTGCGTTTCCCGGGTTACTATATAAATATGCGGGTTAAGAATCTGTCTGTGTGTCACAATGAAAAACTCCAAGCAAAAATTTCACCTTTGTAGAAAAAAAAGTTCCAAAAATTTCCTGAAAAAAAAAATCCAAAAATCCATTTTCCAAGGCAATTTCCTTTAGGAAAACTGCAAAATTTTGGCAGCATCCAATTCTAGCGGGTCAGACCCCAAGATGATCAGACCAGGTTACTATATAAATATGCGGGTTAAGAATCTGTCCGTGTGTCACAATGAAAAACTCCAAGCAAAAATTTCACCTTTGTAGAAAAAAAAATTCCAAAAAATTCCTGAAAAAAAAAATCCAAAAATCCATTTTCCTAGGCAATTTCCTTTAGGAAAACTGCAAAATTTTGGCAGCATCCAATTCTAGCGGGTCAGACCCCAAGATGATCAGACCAGGTTTGGTCGGGTTTGCAGCACGTTGGTCCCCTGGACCTGCCATTTCTGGTTCTGCTCTCACTCCAACCCTCTTTTCCTTAAACCTTTGGCTTCTGCTTTTTCGGGCTTGGCATCCCACTTTTGCAATTTCAGATGGGGCAAACACAGGACTCCAGAAGGAACGGCGCAGAACGGGAAGCAAATGGATAGTGTTGGAGTCCTGTGTGTCTACATTCTCTTTCTTCAACCAAGGAATCCTGTCAAGGCATTCTCTTGGTCTTGCTGGGGCCCTCTTGGAGCTGCTGCTGGTCTCTGCTGCTGATTTTGGCTGCTGTTTTCTGCTTTCGCTTTCCTGGCTATTTCAAAAAGTTTCCAAAAATAGCAAATTTGAGGAGGAAAGTTCAAGAATCACATCCCATGCCAAAGATTGTTGCTATGCATGTGCTTTGTCTGTCTCTAATCTGCCCAAAACTTCCACCGATTAAGGACCATCAGAACTTTGAACACACAGACCTCGAAAGGTTTGCTTCCCCCTGTTTTGTTTCCACTACAGTTGGCCACATACAATGTTGTGAGACAAAGTTTTTTCGGCCGGTTGTGAGGAACTGCCTGCAGGAGTTGCCCAAAGCATGACGTCAAGGACGCCCAACAAAGCCTATGGAGGGGCTCGCATCTGATCCAAAATGCTGGCATAGTGGCACAGGTTGATCTTGCTGACTGGCTCGACAGGTACTCCCGCGTTGCAAAGTGCAGCTTCCTTTCAACCCTTCAAAGATGGGACAAAGCACAAACACAAGAGACAACCAATAGCCATTTTCCCCTTCCCCCTTCCCAATGTTTTTGGTTCCTAGTTTGGTTCTGCTGATGCTGCTGCTGCTGTTCTTCTCCTGCTCTTGCTGCTGCTCTTGCTGCTGCTCTTGCTGCTGCTCTTGCTGCTGCTCTTGCTGCTGCTCTGCTGCTGCTCTGCTGCTCTTGCTGCTGTTTCTGCTGGAAAAGGCAAAGGGGTGAAAACCCCACGTGCTGACAATAGTGGCAACCTGTTTTTCGGCCAAAAGGGGCCTGCCATGTCAGCACTGGTGGGACTTCTTTATCATTTCTTTATAAAGATGGAGAAAAGTGTGCATGAACAGCCATAAGGCAGGTCTCTACCCCGGCGAATCTTTACTCCGCCGGGGTAGAGATCGGTGAAGATCGGCGGAGTCAAGGTCGGCGGAGTCAAGGTCGGCGGAGTAAAGGTCCGGCGGAGTAAAGGTCGACGGAGTAAAGATCCACCCAAGGCAAATTGATTTTTGACCCAAAAATTTGGGTCAAAATTTTTGGGTCAAAATTTTGGGTCAAAATTTTTGGGTCGAAAATTTTGGGTCGAAAATTTTGGGTCAAAAATTTGGGTCAAAATTTTTGACCCAAAATTTTGGGTCAAAATTTTTGGGTCGAAATTTTGGGTCAAAAATTTTGGGTCAAAATTTTGGGTCAAAATTTTGGAACAAACTCTGCAGTAATTTTTGAGGAAGTTGAGCAAATTTTTTTTTTTTTCCAAAAAATTTTTTAGGGCTCCATCGGCCCCGCGGGAGCGTTTTAAAAAGACACAAGGTTTTGACCCTGCATGCCAAATCTTTGATCGAAATGATCCAACTGAACATTTTTTGCACCATTTCTGTGACCCAAAATTTGGACCAAATTTTTGAACACCAGATTTGGGGACCCAAATTTCGGTATCTTTGCCTCAAATGATCCCAATCCAAACTTTTGCCCAAATCTTGAGTCCAAAACCCAATTTGAACCAAATTTTTGACCAAAAATTGCGACCCAAAAATCTGACCCAAAATTTTCAACCCAAAATTGTGACCAAAATTTTCAACCCAAATTTTGACCCAAAATTTTCGACCCAAAATTTTGACCCAAGATTTTGGTGACCTTCACCCCACGGAGTAAAGGTTGGCGGAGTCAAGATTGGCGGAGTCAAGGTCGGCGGAGTCAAGGTCGGCGGAGTCAAGGTCCGACGGAGTCAAGGTTGACGGAGTAAAGATCCACCCAAGGCAAAACACTAAAAATGCCGGAGTAAAGATTTGCCGGGGTAGAGACCTGCCAGCCATAACATGCAGGGTCAAAACCTTGTGTCTTTTTGGAAATGGCAAAAAAAAAAATTCCGGAAAAAAAAATTTGGCAAAAAAAAATTTTGCTCAACTTCCGCAAAAATTACCGCAGTTTTTGTTCCAAAATTTTAAAATTCAAAAAACCCATTTTTTTTCTGGAAACAAAATTTTGGCCATTTCCAAAAAGACACAAGGTTCTGACCCTGCATGGTAATGAATACCATGCAGGGTCAAAACCTTGTGTCTTTTTGAAAATGGCAAAAAAAAAAATTCCGGAAAAAAATTGGGTTTTTTGAATTTTAAAAGTTTGGAACAAACTCTGCAGTAATTTTTGAGGAAGTTGAGCAAATTTTTTTTTTTCCAAAAAATTTTTTAGGGCTCCATCGGCCCCGCGGGAGCGTTTTAAAAAGACACAAGGTTTTGACCCTGCATGATACACAAAAACGGGTACCCACACCTCTCTCAGAACCTGCAAATTCGGATGCTTTTATTGGTTCTGCAAGAGACCCAAGAACAAAAAAAAAGGGTCACCTACCTTAGGGGCCTAACATGCAGGGTCAAAACCTTGTGTCTTTTTAAAACGCTCCCACAGGGCCGATGGAGCCCTAAAAAAATTTTCGGAAAAAAAAAAAATTGCACAACTTCCTCAAAAATTACTGCAGAGTTTGTTCCAAACTTTTAAAATTCAAAAAACCCATTTTTTTTCTGGAATTTTTTTTTTTTTTGCCATTTTCAAAAAGACACAAGGTTTTGACCCTGCATGCTAAGAACAATTTTTAATGACCTTAGGGGCCTAATCGGGGACCTTTAGGTCCTCAAAATGATTTAAAAATTTGTTGCCCAGTGGGAACTTGTGCCGAAAATGTACTTCTCGTCTTCCAAAAAATTTCCAAAAAATTTTCCACAAACTCACAAAGGTGGGACGTCAAAGGAAGAGAAGACCACTGCTGATTGCTGCACACCACGTAAAACACACATAACATGGGCTGTTCATTGAATTGACCAGCAAAGTGAATTTGCGTTCAAAGTGCAGAAAGCCGATGAACTTCCCCCAAGGCTCCACAAGGGTCATCCCACCCTATTCCGTTTTGTTAATGCCTGATCCATATGAGATTTGAGAGTGCAAGTTCACTTAGAGATCCGAGGTTTCGGAGGGAATAGCACTCGACAGGCAAACACACCAGGAATTCAGGGACTGTCTCTTTGTCTGCTCTGGGACAGTATCATGCAGGGTCAGAACCTTGTGTCTTTTTAAAACGCTCCCGCGGGGCCGATGGAGCCCAAAAAAAAAATTTGGAAATAAAAAAATTTGCTCAACTTCCTCAAAAATTACTGCAGAGTTTGTTCCAAACTTTTAAAATTCAAAAAACCCATTTTTTTTTGGGGTCCATCGGCCCCGCGGGAGCGTTTGAAAAAGACACAAGGTTTTGACCCTGCATCTACCCCTTGCCCGGCAGCGCCGGGGTAGAGACCTGCCGGTACCAAACGTGGCAC